>JASDQU010586508.1:41339-61664 GCA_032191745.1 Picea mariana | reverse complement strand
AGGGGCATGTTAAGCCCTAATATTGGCTCATTACCCCTTAATTGGGGCATATTATATTAGTAATGTTATTTTATTTATGTCGGCTTTAGGCCACTAGTTGTAATTATACCTCCTAGTCTCCTATATATACCAAGGAGACATTTTCATTTTGAATCATCTTGTACTTGAACATTTATGTTGGGTAAAAGGAGGTTTCCCCCTCGAAGAGGCTTATTATCTGAAATTATCTCTTTTTCAAGGCGTTGAGTACTTTTTCTGAGGTTTTTCTATGCTATATTGATATTTGGTTCTTAGCACGTTGATCTGTGGTAGGGGGTTTTCGCGGTTTCGGAAGTCGACGAAAGGAGTTACTGCATCGCAAAATGCTGATAAGTGAAATCCTGAGGTACCGAAGTGCTTGGGCCCCAGTTCATAGTTGGAGGTCACATCAAGAAAAGTCAAAGGGAGGAGTCAGAGACTCGTTAGTCTTTTCGGGGATTTGGGGTTTGAAGAGACAAGAGGACTCACATCTGGGATCGCGAAGTCATGAAACCCGAAGTACCCTTTCGGGTGAAGGTTGTGGTCATATTAGCGATCACAAGGGAGAGATTTGGCGCTTAGTGCTTGTTTGCACAGGCGTAACTCATAAGGACCTGTGGATGCACACCAGTGTGTGTTAGAGATTTTTGCGAGAAATCAAAGATTCAATTCAACTCAAGGGGAAGATAAAGAACAATCCTAAGACCGAGAGGTTGTGCAGAACTTGCTGAGGCAGGGGGTGCTGCGTCACCATCCCAAGCAGTTGGTTGCACAAATGTTTTTTAAAAGATAAGTGTTTTTTGTTGTTTCCTACGTTATACTTATGAGTTTAATTGATGTGATTTTACTTTGTCTACAAGAATGATATATGTGTTTTTGTGATGAATTATTAGCTATATTCATGTTAGTTTTAGCATGGTGTAGCTACATCTAATTATTGGTATCAGAAATGGTTAAGTTTGTGTATAATTTAGTAGTTGGTAAGCTATAGGTTGTTAGCAAAACATTATGTTATTTTTATGTGTATTCTACTAGTAATGTTCCTCGGTTAAGTTGGGGGACGTTACAAATCCAATGTGTCAATTAGATGACTTCACATTTAAACAATTTAAATTTTCCAGTGATTAATGGCAATGTTCATTTAAAATTTATAAAACACCAACTCTAACTAGATAAACTCAAACAAATCATGCCCCTATGACACATTATCAAATCCCAAGAAAATGAAAGGAAAAAGGGGGCTTCCAAATGTGTTTCCACTAAAGGTGGTGAAATCAAATAAGGGTCCTAACAAGTGAAGGTGTGAATTTCAATATCCTGAAGTATTTAGTTGTCAATGGGATGAAATCCGAGCGGGGTTATAAAGGGTGATTATTGACTACGAAAGGATATCTCGTTGTATGCCCTCAACAAAGTATCTTGTGTGGAACCCTAGAATAACAGTCACTAAAATGCCTATTCATATTGTGTGTTTGGGGGAATGGAGTTACTCAAACTCTAGTAAGATGTTTTTTTTTGTACTTTCCTTATAGGCTTTCTTGACCTAAAGGATCCCTAAAAGATGGGTATAATTTGATTATCATTGGGTGAGCATTTCTTTAGTCCAACACATGAGAGTGAGAGGGAAATGTACAAATACCTCACCTCACATGTGTTCCCCTCTAATTCCACACCCTCTTTTCAATAAATAGATGGGTGTCTCACCAATGACACATAGTGCTACAATGGTATTTGTCTTGATTAGTCAACTCTAGCTTTCAATTTTACTGCTTGGAGGTTTTAAACACTCCCAATCCTACACCTATGGCCCTACTTTGATGTTGGTGTAGAAAAATAGAAAATGATTGGTTCTTTTTAATTATGTTAGGTAATTAGGGGTTTGTTTCTTAGTATGGTAGCATTTGTGTGCACAAAATGATGTGTGCATGTTGGAAATAAATGCTCGAAGGGAAATGACTTAAGCGAAAAGTGCTTAAAAATGAAGTG
Organism: Picea mariana; assembly: GCA_032191745.1. NCBI lineage: Eukaryota > Viridiplantae > Streptophyta > Pinopsida > Pinales > Pinaceae > Picea > Picea mariana. The sequence continues at coordinate 59,660 of JASDQU010586508.1, read as the reverse complement.
AAATTTCTTATATTTTCTCCTTCAATTCCTTTTAAATACAACCAAATCATATATTGGAAGTAATCAAGCAACACGTGCAAAACACTAAGCAATAATTGAATAGTAAATAGCAATTCACTACTCATTAGGGACGAAAAGTAGGACCTTGCAAGTTTAAGGGTGAAGGGTGAATAATGAATAGTGAATAGTGAATTTCACTATTTAGTAGGACCTAGAAGTGGGACAGTGCAAGTTGAAGTGTGAGTAATGAACACAATTTTACCAATCATTATTGATCGATGAAGAATGAAATTAAAAAACTATGTGAATGAAAAAATAATTCAATAATTATTTCTTTTATTAATTTGTAGAGTTTCTATCTAGACCAAGAAGTTAGCTCAATCAATTATCATTGATGTCATTGGAAGTTGTCGAGTTCTATGCTAGCAAATGCCTAATTTTAATCCTCCTAGGTTAGTGCCCTAGTATACACCAATAGAGTTACTAGGGATGCCATCTATGAATGTGGAGAGCATCCATTGGGTTTCCCATAAAGGTTTTCCTTCGAAATAAAAATGTAGAGTTTTAATCTACAATTTCATAATAAAGTAATCTAGGTTATGAATAAATGATCTATCAATAGAATTATCATGATTGAATAGAATAGGTCTTGTTGATACAAGAAAACATATTATGTATTTGGAATATTATTTCCCTGCATCCACAACATCGGGTTGGTGTGGATCTTCGAAAGAACATATGTTACAAACACTAGAAAATAAACGAGAGATTGTAGGAGGGACCTTAATCCAATTGAAGAAGTGTTTTATGCACTCTTCCTTAGTGGAGTCACCATTATATCGGTGGATGTGTTTGTGTACAATGTTTGAAACCAAAATCCTTAATAGTGTTTTTGTACATTCAATAAATAAGGTGGGATATTCTACTATATCGCTTTCCCTACTTTGAGTTAAGTAAACAAACCAAACAAAGAATGAGATTTAAAAAGAGATGGGGAGGAAACCTAAAATGTGTTCCTTGTAGAGTATTGAATTATTGGGGTTTAGAAAGAGAAGAAAGACCCACAATCTATTGCAATATCTCAAATCTCTCACACACAACAAGCCAACCAACTAAAAATTTCACTATTTCCTACAATTGTAAAAAATAATGTTAGTTTGAAAATTCTTAATATACTCACTATAAATGGTGATTGAAAATAGATCTAGAGGGAAAGAAAAATATTTTGTTAATCAAGAAGAATATATTACATAGGGAGTTATACCTTGCACGTGTGGAAGTTGGCCCTGATCTTCATCTCCTTGGGGTCATTCCTCAAAAGGCTCTCTTCAATTCGACATCAATCAATATAGCATCTCCCTTCTTCAAACCTCACTCTAACAACATATCATTAGCATCATAATAGGATTTTGGTTAAAATTAGGCAACATAATAGTAATGAATGAAGGGAAAGCATTGGTCAAAGGTGGGAAACCAAATCCAAAAGAATAAGTAGCAACATGAACATATCAATGTTTGGTGTTCAAGTTCATATTCTCTAATTTTATTATCTCTAGTCATTTGTTAAGTTTATATACACTTATATGCACACATAAGTCACACATCTCATTTGAGAGCATTAGAAATTATGATTAATCTTGCGGTCATTATTCTACATTATTTTGTTATTTCTTACATAACTATATAATACAATTTGCAAACACATAGGTTCTTTATGTTTTCCATACATGCTTTCTAGGTTTTCACCATGCACCTTTACTCCACACTTGAATAAATCTATTCTAAAATCGCTCTAGGGTTGGGTGTAAAAGTGAAAGCTCTCATTGCATCAGTGGAATTTTCTATTGAGGAAGAAAGCTTCATGGTGTTATCTTATATATGCAAATACTTTTGTCATGCAATTTGTGGAATACATGGCCTACACAAGGAATTATCATGTCTTAACAATTTTGAAGAGTTTTGTAGCCCTATGGTGTGTTTCGCTATGTTTTTTCAACGCTTTAATCATAAGGTGTTAACATATTGAACTCCAAGTCATTGCAAACTAGAAGCCAAGTTTTGCAATGTTATGCATTAGAATTTGAGGAATGAAAGGTTGTGGTTGAACTTGCACTATTGACAAACCAAATTTCTATGTGTGGCTACCAATCTTACGATAATCTTGGTATGACTTCTGAAATTCTATAACACCAAATATTGATGGTGAGGATGATAATCAATGGTCATACCTAATAGATGTCATAGTGTTTCTATGGGATGGATGACCTAACAATATATTATAGATGCCTAATAGCTTTATATTGTAAAGTAAATTGAACTAGAATGAAATGATTACATTCTAAAGTCTATATTGGTTGTGGTATTTGTCTCATTGCAGAGAACCAATAACAAGGATTGTGAATAAGCATAGTTATCAAAGTGAATGTTGTGATTAAACTCTTTTAAATGACTTTATCAATGATCAAATGAAAAGATTCACCCCTCAACCCACGTCTATAAATGGAAGTAGTATTCTTTTTTTAGAACGATTAAGGATTACCTAAAAAAAAAAATTCCAATCACAAAAACAAACTTAAACATATTAAACATAATTTCAATTATTTAATACAACACTTATTTTTATTAAAATAACTCCTCTCCCTTTCCTCCATTAAAAAAAGTTTAAAAGTTTTGAAATTTTCAAAAATAATTTCACCTCTTTTATCATCTAAAATGTGAAAGTATTATTTAGTTAAATCGAAGCATAAACTAAAAACTCTATTTGGCTTCAATCATAAGGATAACCTTTCTTTCTTTACATTATCACACTAGGTAAGAAGTGTGCTTAAATTATGAGAGTACATTACTTTGATAACCAACACATATCTATAAGGAAGTTTAAAATTAGACTAGTTTCAATATGAAAGTATTTAGGTAAAGTATAAATAAATTCATGGTTTACATACAGTTTTATATAGATATAGTATAGTCAAGTCTCAATTCAATTTGTTAAGGTGTGGATTTAGTTTGCTACAGAGTCCTATTTCAATACTTTTATAATAAGATAATATATCAAAAATTGTTCACCAATGTAACATAATCAAATTTATATTTACAAACATATATTTAAAGTGCACCAAGTCAAAAATAGTTAAACACTTATTTTGGAAATATCATTTGGTGAAAATGTGTTAAAAGAGTGTCCACCATAAATTCAACTTCTTCTTTATATAGGGTGGGGACATTATGAAAGAGATTATAGGGTGGGAGGGGGGGACGGGGGCATTATGAGAGAGATTATAGGGTGGGACGGGGGGCATTATGAGAGAGATTATAATAATTTCTCTCTCATAATGCCCCCCCTTCCCACCCGCGCTAATTCATAATTTCTCTCATAATGCCCCTCCCTCCTACCCCACTAATTCAATTTCTTCTTTATATAGGGTGGGAGGGGAGGGCATTATGAGAAAAATTATTATAATTTCTCTCATAATACCCTCCCCTACCACCCCCGCTGAAGCAATTGTAGCAGCTCCGGCACCCATTGATTTTGCACCTTCTAACATCTCGAGACGAAAATCGAATAGTCTCGTCACGCTTTTCCTTGATTTATCGTTGATTCCTCTACCCCACGTTCCTTTTATCTTGGGCATCTTGGAATGCATTCTTTAAAAAAAGAAAAGAAAAAAACAAGATCTTGTGGGGGGCCCACCAATGTGTTAAAAGAGTGTCCACCATAAATTCAACTTCTTCTTTATATATTCATTCATTTGTGAGTTGTCTTGATTAATAATTATTGGGGCTTTATTTTTGCCTCTCCCATTGTATTACATTTTTATATATGAATATTTTTATATATGAATAGATAGTTTACTTAAAGTAAAAGCTAATTAGAATCTTTTTAAAAATATATACTAAAAATTAATTAAATTAAAATGATTCATGAAAAAAAATATTAATTTTTTTTTAAAATAACTCAATTTAATTTTAAATAAAGTAAAACTAATTAAAATATTTTGTTAAGAAAAGATACTAAAAATTAATTAAAAATTTTAAATAAAGTAAAGCTAATTAAAATATTTTGTTAAAAAAATACTAAAAATTAATTAAAAAATATTCATTGAAAACAAATATTAAAAATTGTTTAAAGATAACTCAATCTAACTTTAAATATTTAAAAATAACTACATCTAAATTATTTACACAACTACATAATATTATGTAATTTTAAAATTATAACTTAGTTAAATTAATATAATGAAAACTCCTTATTTTTACTTTTACAATACTATGTTTGAGAAATGACAAGCGCCTCGAAAAGAAGTTCATAACAATCTCATATTAAGTCAACCGATTGAAAAAATACGTTGTACGAACAATAGTAGAACTTTCAATAGGGACTGTGCACTAAAATGTTCTTGAGCTAAATGATATCAATTTTATTTACAATATCAAAATATCAAAATGTGTATGGTGGGAGTTCCCTCAATACCCAGCCAGCTTTGAGAGGGCATGTTTAGCAGAGACCGTATCGGGAACGAAGACCTTCCAGACTCTTCTCCACGGAATGCATCATCTCCGGAATTGAAGTTTTGCAAACTGTAAAAATATTCAAATAACAACATTAAAGACGAATCAATTCTGTTATATAGGCCAAATATTTAAGATACGAGCAAGACGAAACGAACTTACTACGATTGCCCGAAGCCTGCGCTTCAGTTATGATCTCCGTACAGCTCGCCTGTCACGGATGTTAAATTTGTGAGTAACAGCGACGAAGTTAAAGATTTAGCTTATTTACACAAATTACTCAAATTAATGTAAATATTACGAAGGAATAAATTCAAGTTGATTATTGGAGCTTACTGATACGAGCTACTACATTTAATGTCAATCTTTCAGAAGAAAACTTATGAATAATTTCGAGATGAACATTTCAACTTATTAACACATATTATCGCCATTAATGTCAATATTTTCACGGAAAAATAAATATACGAGGTAAAATTAATATTTCAGCTTATTTACACAAATTACTCCAATTAATGTCAAATAGTTGGACAGAAAATTAAAGGAATAAGCTCAGGTTTACTATTTCGACTAATTTACTCAAATTACTCCCATTTCTGTCCATATTTTTAAGGAAAGATAAAGGAGTAAGCTGAAGTTGAATATTTCAGCTGATTTACACTAATTACAGTCAACTTAATATCCATGTTCGGTAGTAAAAATAAAGAAATAAGTTAAATAATGTTTGGATGGAAAAATCAAGAAATAAGTTAAATAGGAGAAATTTGTGACCTGGATCTCTTCGGCGTCTTCGTTGAGTCGAGCAGAGAACTTTTTCCAGTCGCGCTCGGCTTCATCCATATGCTGCGTACACGATTGTGTTTGAATCTGCACCAGGTGAAAAGAATAATAAATTTATTCAAATTTTTCTTTAATTTTTACTATCCGGCAGTGAGACCTTAGTAATGTGTCGACGCCTTGTAAAATTGTGAAGGAAAATATTAAGTTTGGAAAAGGAAGAGCGACGACCTTGAGTCTCTTGGAAAGCCTCGCGGAGGAAGCGTCCATTTCCTTCAAAATTCCGGAATGTGTGCTTTCCATCTCCCTTTTCAACGACTCCAGCCGACTCGAAAGCAGGTCTCTCACATCCGAAATGCTGCGTATCGTGTTGTTGTTGACCGGGGTAGGGGGCTTAGAAGCTTGCGCAAGAGCGGGGCAAGCAGCGGGCTTTGGAGTTTGGAGGAGGGTGAGATTAAAATTATAACGCTCAGATTCGTAGGTTTTCGTCAAAGGTGGATGATGAGTAGCAGGAGACGACGATATGAGAGGCAAAGGAGAAAGTCGCTTTGTATTGGCAATAGCAGAAGAGTCCGCATTGGCACCGCGAATGTTGCCTCCAGACCTTCCCGATCTGCGCTTCATTTCCTCTCGCTTTGGTTCCGGAGCAGGCAAAGTACATTTACGGGCGCTATTTAAGACCTAATTAAACAATCTTGGATTTTTTTAATTATTTAATTTAATTTAATTAATACTAATTTTCACTTAGATGCCTCAAAGGAAACAATAGAGAGTTTTTTTTCCCAAAGTAATAAAGTATTTATCTAATATTTGTTAATATTAATATAATTATTTTAGGATACCTAGTATTTGTTAATATAATTACTTTATGATACCTTCTATTTATTAAGTTAATATAATTACTTTAAGATACCTTCCATTTATTATGTTATTATAAAATTGGGTCATTGTATTAACTTGATATTTATTATGTTAATATAATTACTTTACGATACATTCTATTTATTATGTTATTATCAAATTTGGTCATTGTAATAACTTGATGGTGGTGTTTAACGGGTGTTAATATAATTTGAAGAACTTTATGATATCTTTTTAATAATGTATAAATAAAATTGGGTCACTTTAATAACTTGATGGTAGTGATTAAGGGTAGAGTTCCATTTTTCCTCCATTAAAAAAATAATAATAATAATTTTTAAGTTATACTCTAAAACCAAAAATTGTTCAAGGAAAGATTTATTTAAAAAAATATTTTCAAATTCAAATCCCTTTGTTCCAAACACTTAGCTATGTCCTTTATAATATGGAAAACATTTTTTTTTTAAATACTATGGTCTTTCCCTATATTGATCATTGCATAAATTGCACTTATTTGCATCGATAATAGATTTTCTTCTGAACAAAGTGAGATGAAAATATGTATGTTTTGCATTTAAATGAAATACCCTATTTTTGCACATAGAGATACAACTTTGGTTGTCACACCTTAAATGTCTTACAACAATCTTCTCCGTCACCACACTAAAATTCTATGTTGCATGGAATGCTACAACATATTCAATTTATGTGGAAGAAATGGAAATAACAATTTATCTTTTGTTGAACCATGTGACGACCACCCAACATATAATAACACCCATTTCACCCACTTGTTTATTGGCTTGTGTTCGGGAAACCCTTATAGTTAGCGTTTGCATATTTTATGAGCTGAAAATTGTCATCACCATACACAAAGGTATACTTTGCAATTCATCTTCAATATGTAGCTAACTTTAATGATCAATACTGAGATTAAATTGGCTGATGTGATGACCAAAAAACTATATTAGACCTCATACATACCATAATATACATAAGGTTGCCTATTAGACTCAATATAAGTTATCTTCCATAATTGTGGATGAGTCATTATTGTTTTGCAAAAAAGTGTATTTTAATTAGAATGTCACTAATTTTGTGATTTACAATGATATATATTCCTAGCATTATTAAATTATAATTTTTTTTCTCATCAAAATAAGTCATCTCCCATTTAAGTTGATTTTTAAGCCCAAACAATAATGGGCCTCGCCATAATCTACCATCTCAAACTTGGATGCAAGCTCTCATTTTACATGTTTCATTAGAATTTTGTTACCACTAGCAAGGAAAACATTATCAACCTACAAAGAAAGAATAATTCAAAATCTGTATCCATTTTTTTAATGTAAATCTTATCAAAATGCTACCATGAACAAAGCCAAGATCACAAAGGAAAGAATTCAGTTTATCATACATCCCATACAATTCCTTTTTCAATATGCACACCAAATGCTTTGAGACTTTAAATCCAAACCCTTCTAGTTGTTATATATAATTTTTTCATTAAATATCCATGGAAAATTATTGTATCAAGACATTCATATGTTGAACCTCAAACTCATACAAACGAAAAATACTAATAATGTCCTCATGCTAGCCAGCTTAACAAATGGAGAAAATGCTTCATAATGGTTTATTCCCTCAACTAGGGAATAGCCTTTCACAAGTTTGGCCTTGGACTTACCAATGGTATCATCAACTTTGAATTTAATTTTATATATTGCCATTCTCCCCTTGAGAAGTGGAGCCAAATCTCATTTTTCAATCTTCAAAGAAAAACGTATTCCACCTTTATAACCTTTTTTCTATTCATTGCAATTTTTATCACTGATAGCTTGTTGATAATTCTTAGTCTCTACAAAAATTGTTGAAACACACAAATATTGAATATCATCAAAAAAAAAAAAAAAAGAGAGGTTTTAATGATTCTTCTAAGTTGTTCACTTGTTGAGTTTATTTTCCATTGAGTCAACTTTTTCCAAACATTACAAGTGGGTTTTCTATATCCTTTAGGAAGAATCTTTTTAATTGAGAGGTTGGTAGCCCATGTATCACATTGATTTGTTTTTATGTCATTTACTTTTATTACAACTAAAGATAATCCCTTTGTAGTGAACATGTACTTATATCTCAACTCTTCAATAAAGATCATCTTCATATTCATTCTTACAACATTTTTTAGATTCATTTTATAGACCACCATTGGATTCTTCAAGTAATACAAATTTATTCACATCAACATGGACACCATTGAACTTACCATTCATCCAAATTTGCTTACTTTAATCAAAGATTCTATCTCTACTAAAGTATATCTTTCTATTTTTTGGATCCTACAATCTATATTCATTTACTTCATCAACATACTCAACAAAAACAGTTTTTAAAACTTCCAACCCATCTTCTTGCTTTTTTCATCTAGGGTGTGCATTATGCAACATCCTAGAACACCTTTAAATGTTTAATAATGGCTTCACCGCATTCCATGCTTTTTCTAAAGTTTTTATATTCATTGCCACAACTCAACAATATATTTAATATTTAATTGCAAATACAACGTTATTAAAATTGCCTAATATTTTATGTGTAATTCACTTGGGCCTAACATGCATTTAGTTAGTTCCATCAATGTTTATATATGCAATACCATTTTGTTGAGAGAAAGTTGTAAACTATCTTACTAGTTTGCTTGCTCACGAAAGAATTAAGGACTCCATCAGTAAATTCTTTGGCAGTATCCAATCTTAACACTCTAATATAGTAACTAGTCTACTCTTCAACGATTCTCTTAAATTGTAAAAGAAAAAAACATTAGATGCACCACTTCAAACATTGAATAAACAAATAATTTTTATTTGCTAAAATCTTCAATGAATGTTATAAAAATGTAGTGCCTCGTCTTTTAAGGTATAGATTAAACTTTGTTTAGTATTAAATTTTTAATTATAATTTGGGGTTGACCGCACTTGGAATGAGAAGTTGATCCAATATGTTTTAAAGATGATGGATGATTAGAAATGCACTAACTAGTAGGAAAATGGTATATGATTATTAGATGACTAAATATCTCCGAGTTTTGGGTGATAACCAACCTCAAGGGTCATGAGGTAGTGTCATGTCCCAATTTGGTTAATAAATGCATGATGTTATATTGTGGTTTAATTGTTAGTGTGGTGTTATTTGATATAGTATGTAGGATAAATTATTCTTTCAGGTGGATCATTCATATAGATATGGAGATTGGGATAATGATAGATGAAGTAATGATCAAATGAGTTTTTAGGAGTGTATATTTTGTGGACACCCTTTAACCTTTGATGAATAGAGATTCATTCATTATGATAAATAAGATTTTAGCAATGTAGTTTTAATCTTGTGAGAAGTTAATCTCTTAGAGGATATTGTTGAAATATTGTAACTGCAAAGAGTATTATATTTATTATTGAGTCATTATCCATTAGATCAATCYCCTTTTGTGGATTGATCATGTCAGGTATTGTAATTGACCAAATCCACTTTTGCGGATTGGTCAAACCCTAATTGTATTATGCAAATTAAGAAGTTGCCCCCMAAGCCTACTTAAAGTGGTTTTAACCACTAAGAAGACAAGTTGGCCCTGCCCAATGAAGAGACACCTTTCTAGCACCTGCCATCCAATATAAATAAAGAAATCTAGTGCCTCATTATCTCACTCACTCATTCGCTCATCTAGTGCGCAAGTTTGGTAGTTGCAGTTGGGACAAGAAGGAAGAGAGAGGCGCATTGCTCAGTGTTGGATATTCTCTAGTGGCTTGGTTTATTGTCTTGGAATTGTATTTGCTATCTATATTAAGGAAGTTTTTGTTGGGTTTTCTCCCTCGTGAGGGTTTCCCGGGATAAATGTTGTGTATCTTGTGATTGTGTTTCTCTCAGTGATCCTACCTATGTTATTGTTATCTAGTAAATTGAAAAGAAACCCAATAACAGCTCAAAACTTAACATGGTATAAGAGTTAAGTTGAAGAGAGCACCTTTCACTAGATAAGAAAAAACGTCATTGTTGTCATACAATAAAATTACAGTTCTCTATTGAAGAGGAATTTCATCCTAAAAATCATCAACGAAGTGTGCCCTAGCCTAGCGAACTCTTTGGCAACCTCAACGCACTTTTTCAGTGGACAGAACTCTCAGAAAGTTAAACCATATTTTTCACTAGTACCAAAAAACTTGAATACCAGAAAACTAGGAAACTAGAGCCAGTACCAGAAGTACAGTCCAGAATTCCGCTAGTCCAGTTTGAAGAGGAAAATTTTGTATTTTCTGAAATCTAACTACACCAAGCTACTCGCCTTAGCCAAGCACACCTCCTGGTAAGTTCATAATTAAATTTTGAGCATTTTCAATTTTTGGTCATTTTCCTAGCTCCGGGTCAAGATCTCTGCAAGCACTAAGCTTGTTGACAAGCTAGAAGGTGTGGAAAAATTTTGTGCCTGGAAGTATAGGATTTCACTCATTCTTGAAGAGAATGACCTAGAAATATTCATTAAAGAATATGTACCAGAACCTATAGATGATGCAGCTACAGAAAAACACTAAAAGGAAACGGTTAGGGCCAAAAGAATCATTGCAGACTCTAGTAAAGATCACCTGATTCCTCAAGTGGCTTCAAAGAAAACTCCAAAAGAAATGTTTGATGCCCTAACTAGAATTCATGAAGGAAAGAACATCAATCGRAAGATGAATCTAAAAACTCAAATCAAAAGTACAAGGATGCAAAAAGGAGAAACAGATCAAGAATATTTATGTAGAATATCACAATTCATGGAACAGTTGGAAGCAATTGGAGACACCCTAGATGAGGATGAACTCATAATGACAACTCTTAATGGTCTCACAAGACCTTGGGATGCATTCATCCAAACTATTTTTGCCAGAAAGGAGAAACTACACTTTAACAGTCTTTGGAACGAATTTGTTCAAGAAGAATCAAGAGTAGCTAACCGAGAAGCAATACTATCAAGAGATGAATATAAATCCCTATATGTTCATAATAAAGGAGGAAGGAAGAGGTCTTACTTTGATAAATATACTCATCAACATAAGGAGTCTCACTCCCCAAACAAATTCATCCATAAAGAATATCACCCTCCAAGGAGATTCCAAAAGTTTTAGAAAGGTCAAAGAAGAGAAAAATATTTCTCATCTTACCAATTTTACCATTGTGACAAGATGGGACATATTGCTAAAAATTGTCCAACTATAAGAGAAGAATACAAGAAGAGAAACAGAAGGCACCATTCCCATACAGTTGAAGATGAAGAGCCACCCACGAAGATTATAAAATAACAGATTGAAGACTATGTCTTAATCTCTTCCCTTTTCAGGATCAATGACACCTGGTGAGGACACTTGGATCATAGATAGTGGTGCTTCCAAGCACATGATAGGTCAAAGAGACATTCTCTCTTGCCCTACAGAAAATAACTTTCCCCAGAAAGTTACACTTGGAGATGATTACCAGTACCCTATCAAAGGAGTAGGAGAATCGAATTACAAGCTTGATTCAGGGACCCCAATGAAGATGAAGGATGTACTATATGTACCAGGTTTGAAAAAGAACTTACTTTCTATCTCAGCTTTAGATAAGAAAGGCTTCAGAGTTGCTTTCATATATGGAGAAGTTCTTATGTGGCCCAAAGGAAAAATCATAGAAGAATCAATTGTTATTGGAAAAGAAGAAGGTGGCTTGTATAAGCTAAAAGGTCACTCAGAAGCAACCTTGACTCATTCCATTGAGAATCCATGAGAAATTTGGCATAGAATACTAGATCACATCAACTACAATTCATTATCATATGTAAGCAAGGCAGTCACGGGTCTACCAGAATTCAAGGTTGATCATGAAGGTGTGTGCAATGGATGTGCACAAGGAAAGAACATCAAGAACCATTTCCCGAAAAGAGACAGTAAAGAAGAAGGAGTCCTAGAGCTCATTCACTCAGATGTATGTGTCCCAATGCCATCAACCTCCATCAGTGGGTATGTATACTATGTGTCTTTTATTGATGACTATTCTCACAAAACCTGGGTTTACCTTTTGAAATCAAAAGATGAAGTGTTCGGTAAATTAAAGGAATTCAAAGCCTTGATAGAGAATCTCTCTGAAATAAATATCAAGATACTCAGGTCAGATAATGGAGGAGAATACACCTCAAAAGAGTTTGTAAACTTTTTTAAAGAACCTGGGATCAAGAGGGATCTCACCACTCCCTACAATCCTCAACAAAATGGTGTAGCAGAAAGAAAGAATAGAACTATAATGGAAGTAGTGAATACTATGATCCATGATCAAGATCTTCCAATTCACTTATGGGAAGAAGCAGTAAGAACAACAGTGTACGTACAGAACAAATTGTCCCATAGTTCACTTAGGTTCAAAACCCCCCAAGAGATGTTCTTTGGAAAGAAGCCAGAAGTATGCCATCTCAAAATATTTGGTTGTCCAGTATTTGTACACATTCCAAAAGAAAAGAGAACCAAGATGGACCCTTGATGAAAGAAGGGGATATTTGTTGGATATTGTGATGTCTCCAAGGCCTTCAAAATTTATATACTAGGTTACCATCATATTGACATCAGTAGAGATGTAACCTTTGATGAAGATGTGGCACTTAAGAAATCAAGAAGATTTGATATTGAAGAAGTATATGAAGAATAACATGTAGCTCCCAGAGTTGCAGAACAAGTGAGAGAAGTCGTAACTTCCCCTGATGAGGAGATTCCAAAATATCATGACATAGTAGAATCTCAAGAACATCCCCATATGACAATCTCCCATAAGAGAAAGCCAGTCTGGGCAAGGGACCTTATTCAAGATGGAGAAAAGTATGGTGCCCCCGAAGGAACCATGAGACAAGTCAAGAAACCCAAGACATTATCTAGTTACATGGATTTGATGTGTGATCTCTTAGAGAAGGAGCCTACTTTCTTTTAAGAAGCCATTTAGAAGAAATAATGGGAATATGCCATGATAAAATAATACCAACCCATTATAAATAATGATGTATGGGAAATAGTTCCTAGACCAAAGAGAAAGGATGTGGTATCTTCCAAATGGATATACAAAATAAAACATGTTGTTGATGGAAGTATTGAGAAATATAATGAAAGATTTGTAGCTCATGGATTTTCTCAAAAGGAAGGCATTGATTATGAAGAGACATGTGTTCTTGTAGCCAGATACACTTCAATCAAAACCATCATAGCCCTTGTAGCTAAGATGAAGCAGAACTTACACCAGATGGATGTGAAAACAACCTTCTTAAATGGTGTCATTGAAGAAGAAGTGTATATAGAACAACCTCAAGGGTTTGAAGTTTAAGACAGAAAGACTCATGTATGCATATTAAAGAAGGCTTTGTACGAATTGAAACAAGCTCCTAGAGCTTGGTATGGAAGAATTGACAGTTTCCTGACGAGCTTGGGCTTTACCAAGAGTAAAGCTGACTCTAACCTTCACTTCAAGGTTATGAATGATGATCATGTTATATTGTTGTTATATGTAGACGACTTATTTATAACTGGAGAAGAAAATATCATCAGTGATTGTAAGAAGAATCTCGCTACAGAATTTGAGATGAAAGACCTTGGCCTAATTCATTATTTCTTCGGTCTTGAGGTCTGGCAGAGTCCAGAGAAGATCTTCCTCATCCAAGAGAAGTATGTAGTTGAAATACTAAAGAGGTTTGATATGTTGGAGTGCAAATCCATGAATACACCCATGGAAACTAAGTTGAATCTCCTGGTAGATACTTCGTCAAAATTGGTTGATGCTACACTGTACAAACATATCATTGGATCGTTGACATATCTGACGAAAACCATATCAAATATATGTTTTGCTGTGAACACCTTGAGTCAATTTCTGGTAGAACCCAGACGTGTTCACATTGTTTCTGCAAAACATGTGATGAGATACCTTAAGGGTACATTGGATTTTGGTCTCAGTTATAATGGAGATCAAGACTTCAGACTGAGTGGATATACCGATTCAGATTGGCCTAGAAGTGTCTCTGACAAAAAGAGCACCTCAATATGTTGTTTCAGTCTGGGGTCAGCCATGATCTCATGGAAGAGTAGGAAGAAATCAAGTATTTCTCTCAGCATGGCAGAAGAAGAATACATTGTTGCATGTTCCGCCAGTTGTAAAGCCATATGGCTTCATAAGTTGTTGACAGGTCTATTTGATCTAGAGATGGAAGTAACTGTGATTCTATGTGATAACCAAAGCTTCATAAAGATGACAAATAACCTTTTGTTCCATGACAAGTCAAAACACATAGAGATATGATATCATTACATTTGTTATATGGTGCAGAAAGGATCCATAAAGCTCTAGTATGTTGGCACAGTTGAACAGGTTACTGATGTGTTGACCAAGCCTCTGTCTCGTGTAAAGTTTGAAAAATTTCGAGACAATCTTAGTGTAGTCTGAAAGGACCTCCCTCAAAATGGGGAGTAGTGTTTATGTTGGCCTTGTGTTGAATATTTCCAGCTTCGTGTTGATGTTGTTGAGATTCTAGCCTCGTGCTGAAGATTTCCATCTTTGTGTTGATGTTGTTGAGATGTCAGCCTCGTGATGAAAATTTCCAGCTTCGTGTTGATGTTGTTGAGATGTCAACATTGTGCTGAATATTTCCAGCTTTGTGTTGAAGATTTTCAGCTTCGTGCTGATGTTGTTGAGATGCCAGCTTTGTGCTGAAGATTTCCAGTTTCGTGTTGATGTTGTTGATATCCTAGCTTCATGCTGAAGATTTCCAGCCTAGTGTTGATGTTGATGATGCTCCAGCCTTCATGTTATGATGTTGTTGTTGTTGTTGTTGATGATGTTGTATCAACCTTGTGATGTTATTGATGATGATGATGTATTAGTGTTATACTAATCCATGTTGATGCAGATGATGACGATGCCATTCCAACTCCTTGTTGTGGATTGATGATATTGATAATGAGAAAAAATTTTGATGATTTATAGATATTCCATTCAGTGTTCCAGATGTTGTTGATGTTGTTTCCCTCTCTCTCTCTTGATGATGTTGTATAATACCCTTCTTGTTAAGGTGGAGTGTTGAAATATTGTAACTGTAAAGAGTATTCTATTTATTATTGTTAGGTAGCTAGAAAGGTAGCGGGGGGGACAGAGGACCCATAATGATAATAGTGGAGGTCATTCAATGTAAGGTGGACTAGATCCACTATATTATTAAATAAGGTCCACTATGATAGTTAGGTATAATAAACGGATAGTTATATATGATAAATGTAGGAGGAATCTTCTAATGTAGTATACATAGGGAGGTACCCAATGGGAATGTAGTTATGTGTTATTAGTGGAAGTCATTTAATATATGAGAAGGTGGTCATTCAATGTAAGGTGGACTAGGTCCACTATATTAATAAAGGCCCACTATGGTATTTAGATGTAATAAATGTGAGAAAGGTCTCTAGAAGGTTCATAGGAGATAGAGAGAGCTATATAAAGAAGTGTAAGCAATGTAATGAAACATAGTGAAGAATATTGTGAATGTATCAAGCATTGCTTGAGGAGTGTTATCCTTCCTTAAGGATTAATATATGGTGTTACCCTACCTCAAGGGTTTTCTATATTCTTGTGTTCATGTTATGGTGAATGGTTTATGGTTTATTCTTCGTCTTATTGAAGTATATTTGCAGATTTGGTATAGGTACTTAACATTGAACAATTTCTCCCCCAATCGCTCGACCTTAGTAACTTCTAGAGGTGGATAGTTTGTAAGGTGATAATGAAAGACTTTTCAAGTGTCTTTGCACTTTTCCAAGAATAATCTTAGGATCAACATTAGTTTCTAACATGTATTCTTCCATTTATGTTGCTTTTTGGATTGGTTCATTTAATTTATTTAGTTGTGCAACTCTTATTGCATAGTTCACACTTGATGGCATGGAATTCTTGTAACATACAAATACAACAGGGTAATTTGGGTGTTTCCCATGTGGTATTTGATTTAATATCTTGAAAAATTGCAATTTGAAATCCTTGATCCTTTCACCCTTTTGAAGATGGATTTGGGTGAATTGAGTAAGTAGAGTATGATAGGCAATAGGATCTACATACTTGTTTATGAACATATCTTATATATCATAAAAGAAAACTAATTAATTGAGTTGGGAGGGAAAGATAACATTCATAGGTTGGGCTTATCAAAGTTTGCAAAAATACTCTAACCTTTACATCATCATGTTCAATCAAAATGTATATCACAAATATTAAGAAATTGATCCATATGATTTTTAGGATCCATAAACCCATCACCTGAAAATATAGGTAAATACTCTTAAGGAAGAGTTGGCAACTGATGTTGTTCTCCTCATAAATTGAGTGGGCTAGAACTATCTCTCCTTCTTGAGTTTATTTTCCTTTCATGTCTTTCTCTTTCTTCATTGGGAATTTAATTTCTTTGTACTTCTTAGTGACCCATGATTATTACACCATTGGCTTCATATTTTGAACTTTGGGCTTCTTGGTAAATCTCAAGTTTCTTACTTTTACTTATTGTTAATGGACCTTGTACGATTCCATCTTTTAAAATTTTATGATTGTCTTCTTTGTCTCTAATCTGGGATCTTTTCATCAAAGTGACTTATAAAGAATTGTATTAAATGAGCATAAATTAAAGTGCACCATAAAGAAGGAAAATATCAATAATGAAGAGACATAAGCATCAAATCTAAACACAAAAAATTGATAACAGAGTTCCTCCTTGGTGGATTACGTCTCCAGGTCCTGCTCTCAAATGGGTAGGCCTCTTTATTAACTCAGCAAAAGAATTTTGCAAAATACATAAGTATAACTCATTTTGGAATTAAGTTGTAGAAGCTTTGCTCAAATCAGAAAACAGACAACACCATTGAATTTGTGGCGTCGAATTGCCCAAAAATGACTGTCTCGATGCCTCAATATGACTCTGGCACTCCCAGTACCTTGAGAAATCTTGTATCGGTTTTTGTGCCTACAATCTGCAATTAATTCCCTACACTTTGTCTCAAAAATCGTGCTTGATCGTACCATCGAGCACCCTCCTCCTGTTCGTGGGTAAACTTTCAGCATTTAAATTAAATGTTGGAAGGATTGACCAATGAAGCCCATTGGTCTAACGGTTGGTGGAGGCTATTATAAGGCGTTTGGATAGGGGGAGGTCCTGGAGTCGAGCCCGCGGGCCTCCCCTTTTGGGATTATAGTTATAAAAATATATATGAGTTGGGCCCGCCAAGTTTGGAGTTATTTTTTATATTTTTCGGAGTTGTAGTTTGGCCACCAGATTTGGTGGGACTCCGCAAGATTTTGCAGGCCCTTTTTTTTAATTTTTGAAAATCCAGTTTTGGGCCCTCATTGGGCATTTTCCCACTGCCACATGGCATCCAACCATTGGCTCATGCCATCTACTTGCACTGTCACCTTGCCACGTCACCTCCCACCTCAACCTGCCACGTCCCGTACGATCTGCCACGTGGTTGTACGGAATTCCACTTGGCACTTCCTCATTGTTCCACATGTTGACCCAAAAATGACAAAAACGAGTGACACATGGCAGTCTTTGGTGTTGCCACGTCACCATGTTGACGTCATGTTGATGTTAGAATGACACATGTCTCCTTCTGTGTGTGCCACATATATTTTACTGATGTTGAAGTCATCTGTACTAATGCTGACGTCAGCAGTATGAATGTTGGCTCATCCCTGTTGATTGGGCTAGGTTGACCAAAACTTTGACCTTGAATATCTTTTGATCTGTAACTCTATTTGACGATTCATTTACGTTGTTGAAAATATTGCTATGCTCTCTTCGTGATGATGCCAATTTCACTGAGTTTTGAGGAATTTTAATTTTTTCCCTTTCTCTATTTGTTGAGGCCATTTTGAGCTTCCTGAGTTGCTTCTGTGAATTCTAAGTTGTCCTTAGTCTTCTCTGGATCCTTTTTGGATCATGCCTTCCCACTGAGAGCTTTTTGGACCACCAAAAGCTTTCATCAATCAATAGATTAGTGAGGGAAGAGTTCCCTCATGTTGTCCTTCTCAATCCACTTTTCCTTGCTTGGATGTGTGCCCTTTA
The DNA here is from genome assembly GCA_032191745.1 of Picea mariana. Lineage (NCBI taxonomy): Eukaryota > Viridiplantae > Streptophyta > Pinopsida > Pinales > Pinaceae > Picea > Picea mariana. Next base: position 41,383 of record JASDQU010586508.1, on the reverse strand, counting down.
AACCTACTCAAATATAATCAACATCACCCCCCAGTGAAGTCCTC
>JASDQU010586508.1:1734-16809 GCA_032191745.1 Picea mariana | reverse complement strand
GTCATGAGTTATCATTGATAATGAAATTTTTATATTTTCTTATATATGTAATCTAATGTTGTTTCTTACCATATAAATCAGAGATAATTGCTTGGTCCCCATATGTCGCCAATTGTTGTGGAAAAAAACAATCCCCCCATTTTAAATTTTTGAATGATAAAATTTTTGTTCCTTTTTATTTTAATAAAAAAAAATTCTCTAATTTTTTCTTGAGTTTCTTTAATTGGAATAGAATTCTACAAATATTTTGTGATTCATTGTTGCTTTTGGACATTATTTCATTGAATGTGTTGAATACTGAAAAGTGTCTTTAACATTGATTCTTTATTTTTATATCGATTCTTTTTATTTTGAATTTCATGATTTCCAACATGAAATTCAAACATTATTTATTTCTTTATTTTTATTTTTTTTAGAATTCCTCTTTTGATTTATGAATATAAATTGTGCTTATCATCATGATTTGAATCTATTATAAGGATGGGATGCAAAAATGGATTTGTAATCACTCTTATGTGCTTGTTATTGTTCTATTAATTATTTTACAAATCACTTGATGATATTTTATAAGTCATTTTCTCAATTGCACATGAGCTACAGAATCATATTTGGATGAATAATCGTTTTGGCTTGTTATGGTTTTAGTTTAATGGTCATAAATATTATCATGATCTCAAACTATGGTAAAGGATAAGTCACTTGGATATATTTTAATCCTTTATTTTACATGAATATTATACCATGGTTTTGCATAATTATCATTGTTATTACTTGACCATTATTGAAATTACTTGGCAATCACATCATTTTTATGATCAATATGTGAATTACCTTAAAATCAAATCGTTGCGATAATTTTTTCCAAATGATCATTTATTTGTGTGTCCTGAATATATTACACTTTGAATCGTGTTCATGACATGTGGCCTTTGAAATTTGTGAAAATTGTCGTGTTCATTGTCCTTTTGGTCAAGCATTTACATTCGCCATTACTCTTGAGTTTTAGTGAGTTGATCTCTCTGAACCAACTCATATCTCCAATTTTTGAAACTATACTTTTCATTGTGACTCATTTCCCTCATTTTTCTTCATATTTTGGTCAATGTTCATCGTTGTGTCTGCGTGTTGTTATTCACTGTGGATATTTGGGAACTGAACCCTTCGCTAATAGTTCACATGTCATTACCATGGCTCCTGTGTCTAGAGTTGAACCTGAGGTCTTGAAACTATAGAAGCAAATAAATAGTGTATGCCTTTGTTACAGAGAGTTGGTTGGTTGCAGTTCCATATGTCATTTCATGGTTATAAAATGGGAGTAGCAAAGGATTTTGTGCATGGTTTTAATGGTAGAGTATCAATGGTGGGAGACATAATGATGCAGGTGGATGAAGCCATGATAGCAGAGGTCGCTCATTTGTCAATGGTAGGAAAAGTGTGGTCCAAAAACGTTCTAGTGAAATATATTCCATAGGTCGAATTTCTAGTGACGACCAAATAAACATATAATCCAAAAAGTATGCATGTTTTCCAAGTGAAAAAGAAATGGAATTCGTTGTTTTTAATCATTAAATGTTATATTACTTATGAAGGTCCTTTTGGTCTAGTTTTCCATTTCCATTTTACATTGTTAATGGATTTCTTAGAGGTATAAATTAAATTTTTCATATTATTTGTGTAAAATTATGTCAAAGATAGCAAAGTTTTACAAGTCAGGGTTTGGAAATCCTATAAGGAGCTTGTTTCATCATGAGTTATGAGTCAGAAAGTGAGCCTAGATATTGACCCTATACTGGAAAATAAAATTCATAAACCACCCTTCGATCTTACTGGTCAAACTTATGTGGTTCAACTTTCACCCTGTTATCACATGAAGTTGTCACGGGTCAATTTTCTCCTTAAGTTTTAAATTTTACCCAAATTAGTCTTTAAGTTTGTTTTAATTTTATCTTTATGATTTTCTTAGGTTGGTTTAAACAAATAAGGTTTGGTACTTGGTTCACATTTTTGACCCACACCTATGGTTTATACCCTAGGTTCATTTTTTGGTTTATATCCTCGACTCATCACTTGACTTGACAACTAGCACTATCAACCCCATGAATCTACAAACCTGACAAGTCACTCCATCCATTCATATACTTGATCCTCTCCACTCTGTCCCTTTTCCCGTGAAGGAGTCAAATCAAACTTTGTAAAGTGTGTTGCCAACTCACTAGGTGCTTTCGTAACGCATGTTTGTACACTCTCCCTCTTTACCATCATTCGCAATTATGGATTTGATGTCATGTCTTTTATTGTTTTCAGCACCCTTGTCTTCAAAAGGAATTTTGTGATTTGTTCATTTATGAAAATTCTAATTGTTTACCAAATTTGAAATCCTACTCCTAGCTTGGCGCTGCTGAAACTACTAGTCCAGACAGAGTTGCGGATTTTGCTACATAACTAATTATCCGAGGTGAATTGGAGACTGAGGTGGTTGCAAACGACTCCAGGCTTGCTGCAGATCAGCCATTATCACGCTGCGATGTCCAGGTACTTCTTGAGCCATCTGATCTCTGATAAAGATCATTAAAGTTCTATTTTATCTTTTGGTAGTGTATGGCGCTGCAAACTACAATTTCTCCCACCTACCAGATCCCTTTACCTTTGCTTCCACAGACTTCATAGCCATTTGCACACTGACATTTTCCTCCACTGAAATTGATTCATTTTTCTTCAAAGCTTTGAATGCCCATTTATCCTCTTGGCTCATGTTGTCCACACTATGCTACAGAAATTGCTTCCAAAACTGCGCTACGAACCCCTTGTTCCAGCATTGCAAATTCCATGTTAAATTAGTGCCATCTTCTGTACTCACAAATCCAGCATTAGCCTTCCTTATTCATTATGCCATCCTATATTTTCATCTCAAAGTCTGTTTGCAGTGAGAAGGTTAGAATCCCTTGCCTTTTAAAATGATGATGACATTGTATGGTGGCCCTATGCTAGCTTAAAATTGGACAGTGCAATCTTCTTGCATATAATTTATTTGAGGATCTTTTCTCCCATTTTCATCCATCAAACTAGTCTTTTATTGTTCAGAAGTGAATTGGAGTAAATCCCTATAAGAACAATTAAGGATCACCTATCAAAACTTAAATACTTTTGTATTTGTTTGGTTTCCTTACCATCTCATAGCATTACAGTTTTTGACCTCCTACTTCTATCCATGGATACACCCCAACAACAAAAATCTCACAAGGGTGGAAGTGTGGTCAGGACTGATCCTTTTGACATGCACCTATTTGATGTTGAGCTTATGATTAGGGAGGTTTTCCAAAGGGTTGGTTGCCTATATTTCTATCAAAACATGCATAGGGGACACCCTGAAGTGGAAAGGGAGTTTGCTTTAAAATTTGATGGCACTAAGACCAAGGTAGGAACCCTTGATTTGGAGGTATCTGAGGCAACCATTGCAGCAGCCACTGAGATACCTAACATTGGTGAGAGGTGGTTCAAATCAATGACCCTTAATGCAGCCTTTTCTAAGGATTTCCTCAAGCCAGACTATCAGAAAGACAATTTGTCTAAGGGAGTGCCTAGGAGCCACTTGGTTGAGGGCTTTGAAAAAATGTTAAAAGTTGTTCAGAGATATTTTACATGTGAGGGAAGATTCAACATGATATACCAGTATCACATTAGGCTCTTGCTACACTTCACAGGCAAGGATTTGATGAATATCCCTTTCTATCTGTTTAGAAGTATGGGAAAGATGGTTGATAGGGTCCAAGCCAAGTCCAAGGCTGTGGACACTAGTGTTTTACAATATGGGTTAATCAGGATACTTGTAATAGAGGAATTGAAGAAGAGAAACCTTACTTGGGAACAATTCATTGCCTTTGCAAATCTGCAGTTAGATATAGCCTCCACCCCTTAATCCAGGGTGCAGAGCCCTTTTCCAGCTAATAGTGTTTCTCAAGCAAAAACAAGCAAGAAGAGAAAGAGAAAACCTATTGCCCAAGACAAAGAAACTCCTAAGGAAGTTGAAGAAGAAGAGAGGGAGGTACATCACTCCCCATAAAGAGAATTTTCACCTCAGCCTACACCTGAACTAGAGGAAGCTCCTTCATCAGCCAAAACCACAGCCAAAAAGAGGAGAAAATTGCATTTTCCTTCACCTGTTGTAGCAGCTAAGACCAGAGTTAGGAGGCCTTTCACCAGATCATCAGCCCACAAGGAAGTTGTTGAAATAGAATTCATACCCAAGGCTTTAGTCCCAAAGAAAGTTAAAGGTAAAAATGACATTGTTGGGAAGACTATTGAGGTCATTACTAAATCTTGTGTTCAGAAGAAAGACAAAGGTAAGGGTGAAGTCAATGAGAATCCTGTTGAAGTCATAAACATAAGCACTCCCCCTGATAATCCCACATTCAAGAGATTGATCAAACAACTCAGAGATGCAAGGAAGGAAGTTTCCCGTTTGAAGGGAGAAAGATTGAATGACAGGAGGAAGATGAAGGATCTCATGGATATGTATAAAGAAACCTTTGATCTGGCTAGGTTTACAGCAAGAAGATTCTTCCCTCTCCATAGGCAACTTAATACTTTGTACAGGCAAAACAGAAGCATTCAGTCCCAAAATAGAAATCTCAAAGAAGAATTGCAGCCCTTCAAGGATTATCTAGCCTAGAGGAACTTAAATTTTCTAGCACAACCTGCAATAGAAAGAAATGTCCTTGCAGTAGAGAGGAGTGCCCCTGCAAAAGAAAGAGATGTTTTTGTGATAGAGGGAAGTTCTCCTAAAACAAGGAGGAGTGCCATATTGAGAAAGTAAATGGAGAATATGACAGATCCATTTTTTATGGTGATTAGGTTTTGCAAGCTTGAAGTGTTCATGGAAATATTATATTTTCACCTACTGGAGGCATCTACAGGCTCATAGTCCATTTACTAAGAATTTTTGTTTTTTGAGGATTTGTTGCATGACACAGAAAAAACACAGAGATTTTGTAGCGCCTGGCGCTACGGAATCATCCACATAGACTATTATGTAGTTGTGTTACTGAAGGCTCTACAAAATCACCTATCCAGACATAGAGTGGCATGGGTGCTACAAAATCTGCAAAGCAGTTTTACAAATGGGCACTATGGAATCTGTAGAGCAGTTTTATAGGAGGGTGCTACAAAATCTACTATCGAATGCACTATGGAATCAGTTGCAGAATAGTTTTATAGAGGAGTTTGCTACGGAATCTGCTACCAGTTGCGCTACGAAATATGCTATGAACTGGCTATTGTTGTCAGCAGTTTTGAGTTCATTAATTCTTCTTGGCTTTGATGACTTGGAGAGAACCAATGATCAAAATGTGGCAGATGGAACTCAGCACACAGGCTTGGTGGACACATAGCACTGGAGAAGATTCTCCCAAACTGTTGGGTATGTGTTATATTCTTTTCATGTGTGTGTGTGTGGGCACGTCAGATTCGACAACCGCATCTGAAGATCCCTCTAGTAGTGCCCCTTGTGTCGTGTGCACCAAGAGATTCCTAGGGGGGTCCCAATGGGGGCCAGGTATGGCCCCCCCTGGTTATGCACCGCGTTCAGGGCAGCGCCCTGAAATTTGTTTTTGAGTGGTTTTTGCTAATTTTTAGCGGATTTTGCTATTTTTAGTGGTTTTCTAAATTAATCCTAGATTAAGGGATTAGGGTTTTAGTATCTATGAAATACCTAAAAACATTGTATATATTGTATGGTGAATGGTGAAATTCGATATAATGAATATAAGAGAGGCTTTCCCCAGTTGAGGGTTTCCGGTATAAATCTTTGTGTACTATGTGTATGAGCCATTGATTAAATTATGTTTTACTTAAGAATCTATATGCATTTCTTTAATTCACAGGTTTAAAACTTACAGAAACAACAACAAAGCATGTCATTCATATCTTGTTAGAGTTGTTGCCAACAGGCTCCTTGATTTTAGTAGTTTGTTAGATCCACTTGTACAGATGTTATACTAGTATCTTTTTGTGGAGAATCCTAGGATAGGAAATCCATCTCGCACCTCAAGTTGGTTTCTATTGTTTTGGTTATAAATACATCAGATGAATGATATGTTGGGTTCGAATGGTTGAGAAGAGCTCCCTATTTTGTAATATTTTGACTAAACATAATTGTTCTCTGGTTATGTATGAGACCTGAGATATTTTCATTCATAGAAATCAACCTCTTTTCATCATCTTGTACCTTCTAAATCTGAAATGCTCATTATTGGATGATCCTTATGAGATGTTGTGGTTGTGTTATAATGGATGTTTGATTATAATGCTACTATGAATGTTTTTCAGTGTTTTAACTTTAGTTCAAGAAGTTCTTGTCACTGAATTTTTCTTCACTTAGTTGCTATAAGGCCTAATGCTTATAGCAGACTTATTCACCTTCCTCACTAAGTCTTTCTTCTATTCATCTTTATCCTTAAACCACTAACTGAATTTAATCAAAACCTCATTTTCTTATGCATACTAGCCCAGATTTTTGTGTTAAAACATTCTTATGTTGAGTTTTGTCCATTTGACCTTTAATCATTAATCTATATTTAAAAACCTTTTGATGGGTATTGGGCTTATCCTCTTGCAATATGAGGGTGACTCTTAGTGCTCACATTCTTGTCACCATTTCCAAGGAACGAATTGAAAACATTTCCCTGGGATTGAATGACAAAGAAATATTGATTCTCAAGGTGCATTAGAAATCAGTACATTGAATATTGCAGCTTGCACCTGGCGACTCCATTGTTTTAGTTGTGGCTCCCAAAAGCAAACACATGAGGTCTACTCCACATCTACCTCTGGAAACACCTAAAGCTAACCTAGAGAAGATTATCAAGAAAGGAAAATCTTCTCAAGAAGGCTTTTCAGTTGTTGTACCAGGTACTTCTGGTCATTTGCATGATTCTACTTTTAAAAATCCAGTAGCTATATCCAATTCTCCTCTTCTACCCTCTGCTGAAGTTTCTATAAATTTGGATTTTGAAAATTTTCCTGTTGAATATTCTTCTTTTAGCCCCAAATTGAAAGAAGAAATTTTTGAAACCCTTTCCTCTCCTGATGTTGTAAGTTGGTTTAGACTTGAGAGTTTAGAATATTTTCCTATCCCAGTGCATTTGACCCTGAGTTTTGCGTCTTGTTGAGAGAAAGAAGATCTACCTCTTTAGCTCATATGCAAGATGCAGCCTTGGAAGTAGAATCTAATATATTGGCAACTAACAAACTTAGGGTAAAATATGATAGAGACAAAATAAAAGGTAGGGATAAAGCTTCAACCTCTAATTCCTCTACTTCCCACCCTCAAGTTGATGAACTAACAAAATTGGTAAAATCACTTTCTTCTGAAATGGAGAAGTTAAAACTTGAAGGGAAGTAGAATTATAGGAACACACAGAATGTTGATAATTGAGGAAATTTCATAAGAAAAAATAATTCCCCTCAATTCCTCCAAAGAGATCAAAGAAATAGGAATAGGGATGATAACAAATTCCAAGCCCCTCTCCAAAATAACCTTGTTGTTGATGAAGAAGGAGAGGATGAAGAAACTAATCCAGAAATCCATTATCTTGGTGACACCTTTCCATCTCCCCATTTAACCCAATCTTTATATGAAGAGTCTCTCATGGATAAACAATTGAATGAATTGAGTAAACGGGAAAAAACCATTGACAATACAAATAAGTACAATCTAAGGTCAAAAAAGAAAGAGGGAAAACTTGATACTTATGATCAGCCCACTAAAAAAGAAATTTATGCGAAGATTGTGGCTTCGAGAAACAAAGGAAAAGATGCACAAAACCCTCAAGCATTGGTTAAGATCCCTACCCTAGAAATTAAGGAGATTCTGAAATATCCATCCTCCTTTAGCTTTGAAAATGATATTCAAAAAATAAAAATCCTTGTACCTTTTTTGGAGTTGATTAAGAATGAGGAATTCAAAAGATATGTTTCCAAAATGCTACAGCCCGAGCCTTCATCTAATTCCACAGATTCAGTCAACCTTCAAGATGAAAAACCAATTGTCATATTGGGACCTTTGGTAGAGGATAGGGATTACTCTTCCTCTCCTTTAAACACATCATTAAACATTCATGATAAAGTGTTGCACAACTGCTTGATGGACTGAGGTGCATCTCATAATATCATGCCTAAAACTGTCATGGATGAGCTTGAGCTGGAAATTACAAAAACTTATCATGACCTGTATTCATTGATTCTAGGAAATTGAAGTGTCTTGGGGTAATCAAATACTTGGTTGTCACCTTGTTCTAATTTCCAATGAATATTGTGGTCATAGATATTGTGGTGGTTGATGTCCCTCTTAAGTTTGGGATGCTCTTGTCAAGATCTTGGATCAAAATACTAGGGGGAACTTTGCAAATGGACCTTTCATATGCCACTATTCTTGTATTTGGGGGAGAACATAGAAGCCTCTATAGGGAAGCAAAATTAGCTTACATCATCAGTGATGAAGCCAATCCTACCAACCACCCTATTTTTTCAGTTGAAACTAATTTAGGATCCAGTATCTTTCAGCTCATTGATGCTCCTCAATCACCTATTGAAATTAGAAAATAGCCCATTACCTCTTGTGAAATTCCTCCTCCTAACACCTCTATTTGGAAGATGTTTTTTGATGTTGCCTCTTCTAAGGAAGGTGTTGGTGTTGGTGTTGGGGTAATCTTTATTTCCCCTAACCAAGAGATCATATTTTTGTCCTACAAACTTGAATTTGAAACTACAAACAATGTGGTGGAATATGAGGCTCTTGTTTTGGGTTTGAGGGCTGCTAAAGACATGAAGATTGAAGAGTTAGTTGTGTTTGGAAATGTTGAATTAATTATACATCTAGTCAAAAATTTGTATCAATCTAAACACCCTAGGTTAAGGACTTACAGAAATGAAGTATGGGATCTTGTGGATAATTTTTTCTTGGCCTTTAGTATCTATTTTGTTCCAAGAGAGGAGAACCATATGGCAGATTCATTGGTTGTCTCGGCAAGTAATTTCAAGGTTCATTTCCCCACTAAACTCAAATATTATGTGGAATTGAAGTATATACCCTCTATACCTGATAATGTCAAACATTGGAAGGTCTTTGAGGATGATCTTGAGATAAAAATGTATATTTTAACCTTGTAAAATATTTGCTGCAAACAGATTTTCAGTAAAAGAACAGAAAAGATACAATGGAAAATACAAACATTACACAGAGATTTTTCCCCTGGAAACATAAACCAGGAAAATCAACATATTCTATATTCATTTATAGTGATACATTGTTTACAATACAATATACATATAGGATCCATCGGCATCCAAAACCCTAACCCAATGACTTGGATTAGTCAACAACTCTAATTCCTTAATCGGAAATAAAAAACCATCAGAAAAGAAACCATGTGCCGAAAAACCACCTAAATATGTGACATGTTTCCCGAGGAAGAAATTTTTTTCTCGGACACTACTACTCATGCAAAGAATATAACACATACCCAACATTCTCCCATTTGTTGTTTTCTTTGCATACAGGGGGTTACAAGATTACATAGTCAACAATCCAGGGCAGCAATGCCCATGGATCCTCTACACCAAGAGAACTCCTCAGTGCTCACAGATTTTGTTAATGAATCTAAAACATTCTTCAAAGTGTCAACCTTCATCAGAAATACTTTATTTTCTTCAATCATGTCTCCCACAAAGTGATATTGAATATCAATATGCTTTGTCTTTGAATGATAAGTCGGGTTCTTCACTAGAAAAATTGCACTTTGACTGTCACAATCTATCCTTACATCTTGTTGTACCAACCCAATACATGAACACAATATTTGTAACCATACTACTCCCTTACTTTCATGAGTGGCTTCCATGTATTCAACGTGTGTAGTTGAAAGTGCCACTACAACCTGTCTTTTGCTCATCCAACTTATTTCTTCTCCAAGTAGGTTAAACAAATACCCACTTGTAGATCTCCTACGATATAGATCTCTATCCCATTCTGCATCCACAAAGCCATGTATATCCACCACTCTGTCCAATCCCGGTCTTTATTGGTAGCACAATCCATAGCTAGCAGTGCCACACAAATACCTGAAAACCCTTTTCACTGTTGTTCAATGCTCCTTACCTAGTTTTGACATATACCTGATCAAAAATCCCACTGCATGTGCAATGGTCGATCTATTACAGACCATTTCATACATCAAACTGCCAACTGTACTCGCATATGGAACATGAGAAATGTCTACCTCCTCTTCATGTTTCTTAGGACATTGATCCACACATAACTTTACACCAACAAGAATAGGAACCTTGACCGGTTTACATTCTTGTATATTAAACCTTTGCAATATTGTCTCAACATATTTTCTCTGATTTAACCAGAGTTTCCTCTTTTTCCGATCTCCTTTAATTTCCATGCACAAAATGAAATTTGAATCACCAAGATCCTTCATGTCAAATTTAGAGGACAACTGAGTTTTCACATCCTGGATAATCTCCTTGTTGTTTCCTATCAGCAACATGTCATCCACGTACAAGACCAAATAAATCAAATGATCACCAATTAATTTAAAATACACAAAGTGATCCTTTTTTCTTCTTGCGAAGCCAAGTCCCAGCATATAAGTATCAAATTTTGTATACCACATCCTTGGTGATTGTTTTAAACCATACAGGGAATTTTTCTGCTTGCATACCAGCTCCCTCTTTCCCTTCACAGCATAAACTTTTGGTTTCTTCATATATATTTCTTCTTCAAGATCCCCATGTAGGAATGTTGTCTTCACATCCATTTGTTCTACTTCAAAATCAAATGCAGCAGTAATAGATAACAAAAATCTTATAGAGGTTAACTTGGAAACAGGAGAAAAAATCTCACCAAAATCAATTCCCTCAACCTGGGAATAACCCTTTGCTACTAACCAATTTGTATTTCTCCACTCTTCCTTCTGCATTCATCTTCTTTTTAAATACCCATTTACTTCCAATGGGATTTATTCCAGTCGACAAATCCACTAGATCCCAAGCCTCATTCTTATTCAAATATGTCATTTCTTCGTCCATGGCCCTTTTCCAAAGATTTCCATCCTCTGAATCCACTACCTCCCTGAAAGTTCTAGGATCATCATCAGTAATAGACAAAGAAAAATTTGAATGGAAATCGGATGGATTATACCTTTCTGGTAGCTTTCTTTCCCGAACCAATCTCCTCAATACTGGAGTATGAGGATATTCTTCTTCTGATTCATTTTCTTCTATAGAGTCTGACTCATCCTTTAAATCAAACTCTATTTTCTCTGGTTCTTCCTTACTTGGTAGGACTTCATGTTTAACAGCATCCTTCATTTCTCTAAATACGGCATCTCAGCTATACACTACCTTCTTAGTTTCTAGGTTTCAAAGATTATAACTTTTGAGACCATATTTATATTCAATAAAGATACACTTTTCAGCCTTCTTATCTAGCTTACTCATGTTTTCCTTTGGAACATGAACATATGCATCATAGCCAAATACCTTAAGATATGTGAGATAAGGTTCCTTACCAGTCCATACCTCTTGTGGAGTCTTGTCATCTAACGTTGATGAGGGTGATTTGTTGACCAGGTAACATGCAGTACCCACTGCATCTGCCCAAAATTCTTTCCCTAACCCGGAACCACTGAGCATGCACCTTGTTTTTTCCATCAGCGTCATGTTCATCCTTTCTGCAACTCCATTTTGTTGAGGTGTATATGGAGTAGTATACTTCCTTGCTATACCACACTTCTTACAGAATTCTTCAAATTCATTCATGTAGAACTCTTCGCCAGTATCTGTCCTCAACACCTTAATTATTTTCTTTGTTTGATTCTCAACAAGATCCTTAACCTCTTTAAACCTGTCAAAGACTTTGGATTTCTTCCTGAGGAAATATATCCAAGTATTCCTCAAGAAGTCATCTATAAATGAGACATGGTGTTAGGATATTTAGACACTTAGGAGTTAGTTAGTATCTACTTGGTCTAATGTGTCATTAGGTAAAAGTTTGTTTCTTAGTGTGTTTCTTTAGTATGAATTAGTATGCATTTGTAGTTAGGAAATATGACGGTCATGATATGTTCCTGACATAGAGTGATCCGACAGTTCATACTCTCCTCGATCTTAACGACCATTGATCTATGGCTTAACACCCGATTGGTCCATGATCTTTATTTAAAGAGCATGGAGGATCATTTTCTGATGATCAATTGTGAGAAACTCTCTTGTAAAATCTCTTTGTAATCTTTTTCTTTTGCATTAATAAACTGCTCTAAGTGATCGCGTTGGTTGGGGACGTGGATGTTTCCCCATAGGGGTTTTACCATGTGAAAACATCGATGTGTTGATATTTGATATGGTTATGTGAGTGTTTATTGAAGGTGTTTGTCCTTTCTTGGAATATCTATGTTGTCGAACATGGTATCAGAGCTTGTTTGAAGATCTGCTCCTGTTGTAGATCAAGATCATGAAGCCGAGTTGCCCCATCTCCATTTTCTTTCATTTCAGTACATTTCTAGGCTGAGAGGACTATTCCATTATGTCTGGAGAACTCATTTCATTCAGGAACACTTTTTGTTTCACTCAAAAAGGTTTATGTTTGCACAAGATACAACTATTACAGTCAGATCCAGAGGTATAAAGTTTGAATATGCATTTTTTAAAATTTTTGCAGAGTAGTGTTTTGGTTTTATTTCGGTTTTGTATTATTTATTTTTGGGTTGCTACTCTTTTAGATCTGTGTATTCTCTTTTTCCCGCACCCTGTGCGATCTTGGCAAATCAGAAACAGATAGGAAAAGGTGCATCTTATGGGTAAGTTAATCGAGATCTAACCCTTGTTGTCATCGAGAAGCGAAATTTTTTTCTTCTGTGAAAAGAGCTTTTTTTTAGCAACAACAACCTCAATCCTCATTCTGAACATTACAATATGTTTTGCTAGACTATTTGGTTAAAATTTGTCTTATTAAGTAAGAGGTCTTGAGTTCAAGTCTCTCTTTTGCTACTTTTTTTTAAAAAGTCCATGCTAACATTGTAAAATGTATTTCACTTCAAGTATAAAAGTGAATCACTATAAGTAGCTTTAATATTTTATTTTAGATTTATTTATTTTGCATGCATCTTTTCTGTTATGAAGTAACTTCATTGTGAATTGATCCCCACTTCTCTTTATAAAAGTGGGTCACTTCATAAAGCAACTTACACTATTACGTGGTCATTTGGTTACCGTTTATGTCGTTTTTTTTAAAGGACATAACTCTCACATCCGAAGTCTGTTTTCAGTGCCATTTTTTTTAAAACCACATAAATTTTCGATCTCTTTCCATTCATATAATCAATTTCAGTTTTTAAATATGTATTATCTGCATATTTAATATGGATTCTACAAGTAATCTCTTACTTACCAGCACCAACTACTTCCAATGGAAATCTCATATGGAGGATTTATTAAAAAGTAAAGGCTTGTACTGGATTACCTTGGGAAAGGAAACAACACCCACTGATGCTTATAAGAAAGCCAAATGGGATAATAGGAATGACGAAGCACGTGGATTAATAGAAATGCCCATCTCTTCTAATTTAAGGTACCATCTTCAATCAATTGATAAACCCAAAGAAGCTTGGTAAAAGATTGAATCTGTGTTTGGTAAACACAATATTATTTGAGCACAACAGTTAGAAAATCAATTACTAACTTTAATTCCAAGTGATTTTCCTTGCATTGAAGACTATATATCTAAGTTTAAAACACTCAGAATTTTATGTGAAGAATGCAAGATAAAGATAGATGAAGATCGGTGCATCTATCTTATACTTTCTAAGCTAGGTAGTGCATATGTTGTGTTTGTATCTATCGTTTATGCCATGCAAGAGGCTCTAGGGGTAGATTATCAAAAACCCAGTCTTGAGAGCTTTTGTGATGCTTTGATTAGAGAGCAAGATAAGCTAGTACAACTTGGAGTGATCAGCACTGAAGGTACCTCCAACAAATCCTTAGTTGTCCATCAGAAAGATAAACCCAAGAATCCCAAGAAGCAACATCCTCTCCACAACAACAAGCAATATAAGGGTCCCAAACCCACTCAAATTGATTTTTCTCCTAATGGAGACAAAGGAGAAAAATATAAAAATAAGAAGACTGACATACATTGCAACTTTTGTGATTAAGATGGTCATGATGAGTCCAAATGTTTCAAGAAGATGGTGGCTTTAGAAGCGCAACATCAGTATTGATTCTACTTCTTCTTCTTCTTCTCATGGACATGCACTTTCTGCTTCTGATTTCTCCTTCAATATGCCTTCTACTTCTACTTTTGATAAGTGGCTTATTGATTATGGAGCATCTTATCATATGGATAAGGATAAAGAAATATTTTCTACTCTAAATGAATGTAACACCAAGAAAATATTTGTTGGTGATGGTAGATCTCTTAGTGTTGAAGGATATGAAACATTTCAAGTAGAAAATGGTTATTTCAATGATGTATTATGTGTTCCAAGTCTTTCTTGTAACCTTCTACCAGTATATCAAATCACTCATTCAGGTGAAGGTAAAACCATAGAGTTTTCACCTCACCAAGTTGTAATCAAGGATCTAAAAGATCCTAAGCATGTTCTTGCAACTGGAATTGCTGATGATATTACCAGGTTGTACAAGTTTGACAACTTTGGGTCATCATCTTTTTCATCAGTTTTTGTTGCTCATAGCGATGACTTGAGAAAACTTTGGCATGAGTGGTTTGGTCATCTAAACTATCGCTCATTGAAGCAACTATGTAATCAACAGATGGCGACTAGTCTTCCTCTTGTTTCATGCAGAGATGGTGTTTGTGTTGGTTGTGTTCTCGGCAAACATCATCGAGACAATTTTGAAAAACGTGCCTCTTGGCACGCCTCGGGTCCTTTGCAGCTTGTTCACAGTGATTTGTGTGGTCTACTTTCTTCTCCTTCTTTTTCTATGTGCAAGTATTTCTTAACTTTCATTGATGACTTTTCCAAACGTACTTGGGTTTACTTCTTAAAACTTAAG
>JASDQU010586507.1:16796-30907 GCA_032191745.1 Picea mariana | reverse complement strand
CAATAAAAAGCTAAAAGGGTGCTAGTTAGCTTGAAGCTTGTCTTCATCATATCAAAGTAGGTTATTGGATTCCTATGATGTGCTCTTGGAAATCGTGAACAACCCTGAAAAAATACACATGGTATTTGGCTTTTCCCTATATTGCTTCGACGCTCAAGTAATTTTTTCTTTAGCTCGTTTAAAATGAAATACTTGTTGGAGTGCATTTTGTCGAATGCAATACTTGATGGATTGTATTTCAGTAGAATACAGTATTTGTTGGACTGTATTTTGCAGAATGAAATACTTGATGAACTGTAAGTAAAATGCGGTATTTGTTGCACTGTATCTTTAAAACCATTTTTTTTTCTTCTGTTTTTCACAAACAGTTCGAAGGCTAATGGTTTCCAAAATGATAAACGAGCTCAAGCTCTTTTGGCATAATGATTGTGATGAAACATATTGTAAAAGTCAATCATTAAGTTGAAAATGAAAAAACCAATCATTAAGTTGAAAATGATTACCTCAATGGATATTGTTATTTGTAGTCATGTATGTTATTTTTGTTCAAAGTATGGATATGTATGCATGTTATTTGTATTTAAAATATAGATAATATATTTCATTTTATTTTTTTCTGGGTATAGCTTAGAGGGATGAGAGGAATGATTGTTATCCTCTCCACGGGGGTTCAATTGCTAAAACCACCTTTAAACTCTCCATTATTAAACTTTTCACTATTAAACTATCTACTCAGTGTTGGTATCAAAGAGATACCTTTCTTGTCAAGTTGGAGAAAATTAGAATCTTAGATAGTTTGTTGGAACATTGGTATTTGTTTTTGAAGTGGTTTGTTCCAATATGCAACGTATATTTGTAACTGTCTATGATTGAGAAACTTACGTGTGATGTTTTGTAGTTAGTTTAATTTTAATAAAAAAGTAGTAAAAACTGAAATCTAAGGATCAAGAACTAACCACAACTTAAATTAAACATTGTTGAAATATTAATGTTTCAATATTATAATTTAATGTAATAAAGTCACATAGACTTTTAACATCATTAGTTAATGAAATTTAAGTGAGGCAAGTAATATAAACCACCTCAATAATAAATATGTAAGGAGATCTTTCTCATTGCATACAATGACTTCTTGAATAATAAAATTATTTCTTTAGTATAACAAGAATTTATCAATTTCAACGATAATTCATGGAATTCCAAATATGTGAGTGTATTAAAACTAGAAAAGGATTGGAAAAATATCTTAAAATAGATGAAGTTTAACATAAGAAAAGAGAAGATAATCAATCAAACTTTAGTAAAATTAGCAAATACTCCACAACTTCAACAATGGTCTAATAGAATTTAGAACAAGCATGGGAAATTGTGGGGAAAAGAAGGGCTCTAATCCCAACTTAATTCTCCCATTCGAGTAACAAAGGTTGTGAAGTGGGGTTGCATGCAATTTTCTTCTAATTTCCTTTTCCTAAAACCCTTTTAATTACATTATTTTAATTTGACTTAATTATAATTCTATAAATATCATGCAAGCATCGTTGACATAAAATGTTGCCTAACGATCCATCTATTGGAATTTATTAACACCGATAATGCGAGGGCACCATACCATTCAAGAATTCAATCAAACATTTACCCAATGACTAAAAACGACATGCATATGAAGCATAACAAAAACAAAACTTTATCTTTACTTTAATGACCTATATTATGCAATATGAAGGGCTATTGGTGAAGGTTTGAAGGTTGTGCCATAGTCCCGTCCCTGGCACATGTGGCAAGATAATACGAAATTCTCCATGATCATGGGCCCTCATGAAGGTGGTAATGATGTGCTCATTCTAGAGAACCTAGATGATCCCAAACTCTTTCATCTCATGGTACAGAACATCACCATCAATCAATAATTAGTATTAACATAATTAAAAATCAAATAGATAGCATGCTAACTAGTGAATTCCTTGAAAGAATTATTTCATGCCTATATGAAATCATGACAATCATGTAATCTTATAACATCTCAACACAATTCATAAACATCAATTCATTGTGTTTATTATTTTATTACTTTTGTTGTTCACACTGCGAACTCAATTATTAATTAAGTCACATATTTGACACATGTTAATATACATTAATAATAGGAATTTAGGAAGCCACAATATCAATGCATTTAAACTAAAACAAAGAAGTTGTGCACAAGGTTCATTAACCGATTCCTCTCATACTAGAGTCATTTCTTGTCAATCAAGTAGGGGTAATTAGGTTGGGTCATTACATACAACCCTTCTTTAAGAAAATTCACACCGAAGTAAACTTCCTAAGGGCTCAAAATAAGGTTTTCTAAAGATTCTTTCTCAAGAAGGTTTATTAAATTTCTATACTTGGTTTTATTTCTTGGTTCAAAACATTTGTTACGAAGTATTATTTATTAAGCATGATGTTCCTTGCTATCTAAGCATCATTTCTTCCTTTGTTATTTAAGCATCATTTCTTCCTACTTTAACATTCTTAATAGATATGGGGCTAATATGAATCTATATATTTTCCTCCCTTCATTGTATGTTTGTCATGAGTTAGAGGTTGTGTATTTTCAACACACATGCACACGCTCACACACACACATCCATATACACACACACACACACCAATTTGTAACATACCTAGCTCCATGCTAAGTCATGATACTACCATTCCGACTTTGTACATGTTGTGCCTTTTAAACTTTTATTCAAACCATATCACATTTCCATAATTAACAACTCTTATACCAATATGCTCTCAGTCGAGTTATATAAGGAAATTTGCATGTAAAATGAAAATCAACCTCATGATTGAGTGGGCCTAATGGTTAAGAACATGTGTTTCCTCCTAAGAGGTCACAAGTTCAAATCCAGAGGGGGTTGGGTATGTATACGTCCGTAGACTTTACCAGTCAAATCTCTGGGTGGAGGGGGTCCCTCGTCCCACAAACAAAGGGGTATCATACACCAATTTGGTGTTTGGTTTGGCTGTGACCTTAAAATTAGATTATTATTATTATATAAACATATAGAATTAAAACAACATTATGTTCATTAGCATTCCCAACATTTTAATCAATAAAGTACACACAAACAACTCAAAAGATAACATAGAAACCATAACACTTATCTTATGAAGAAATGTCATCAACTAGGTGTGTATGAAGGAAATTCCTCCCAACTGTGGGCTTCGCTGCTCTAGTTCTATCAGCAATAAGCTAACCCCATGCTGGGGCTATGAGTCCACAAGGACACATGACTCCTATGGTTGGATAAGGTCCCTCACATAATCAAATACCCAACAAATAAAAACATACAGACTCTTACAAAATTTTCCACTACCCATATCTCTTCCCCAGCCTATAGCACCCTAGGGATGGAATCCCCTTCTCTTCCTTTATCCCCTCAGAAAATTCTCATCCCCTCCAAGGATCCACTGCAGAATATCTAGGAATCTCAATGCTAGGGGCTCTAGAAAATTTGGCCATTTGTGGAGTCTCAATCATAGTCATCTAGGCGGAAATCAGTGGCCACCCACCTATTCAACTGGCTCAAAACATAGGTTTCCACCTTGATAGTTTGTCTACAGTTTTTCGGGTCCTGAACTTCCGGGGCCGTTTTGAGGCCCTAAATGACGTTTTTTTGGCACAAAAGCGCTCAAATGAACACAAATGCAATAGTATGGGCCAAACAAAATATGTGCTCCTCGAATATACCTTTTTTTCGAGGTACAAAACGCCCCAAACGAAGATCGTATGCAAAAGTTACGCCCTTGGGAAGTTGACATACCAACTACTCCCATCAGGGCTCACAAACCTTTTGGCGTTTCATCTTCTAGGGTTAGGGTTTTGGATTTTATTTATGTTAAAAGGCCTTCCTCATTGTAAACATAATCATCTTCTTGCGAATGAACTTAGCCATCACATCTCTTTTCAAAGATAAGCTGTCACCATTCTAGCAAACTTGTTTCAGTTTGCATTTTACAATTTCAGGACATTTCTTATTTAATATAAGTCAAGTTTTAATGTATCTCTGTTATTATTCAATGTATCTTTGTGTTAATATTATATATCTGTGTTTTCATTTCATTTCTCTCATAAATCCAGATCAATGGTATCAGAGCAGGCTACTCCTTGTTGTTTCTTAGTGCATGTCCCTGACGAGGTCATGGTATAGAGAGTTGGGTCTCGAGCTAGTTTCTCTTGAGGACAACCGCTCTCGCCAGCCCAAGAATCCTCCCATGGTGGAAGAGAAGAGGAAAAATGGAGCAACATATCCCATCAAGTTGTTGCTCGTGGAACCCCTCGCACAATAGAGGAACAATATGTTGGAGAATTTTTCCCAATTCCTTCAATGATTGCCAACAATAACAGGTGTGTCTTTGTCAAGTAGTCGCTTTGGAAATGATACCCCATTCATGGTACATGTTAATTTTGATATTCCCATATTTGAAGGTCAGATCGATGTAGATGCTTTGGAAAAATGGTTAAATTTTCTAGAAGGTTATTCTCTGTTTATAGTTTTTCCGACAGAGAAAAGATCACCTTTGCGCTCCTTAAAGCTCTCCCCCATGTCAAACATTGGTGGGAAACTTACTAGGAACAAAATGTTGATGTTTTGGCAACTGTGAGAGGTATTTTCCTCCTAGACAATTTTTCTTAGAGAAGAAGAAGATTCTAAGAATTCAATGGAAGACCATTGAACAGTTGAAGAACACCCCAGAAAAGAATAAAGTGAAATAGAAGACCACATAAGAGAAGTCGACCCACATGAAATAATAATAAAGTAGAAATATAATTTCTAGGAAGAGAAGTCAGCCCATAGAATAAATAAAGTAAATTTGAAGACCCAGAATAAGAATTCATCCCCAGACTGACACCCATATTAGTATAAATATAAATCTGGGTCAATTCATTTGTACAACCACAAAGTTCTCCTTTCTGTAGTGCGCACTAGGCAGTTGCAGCTGCAATTTTTCTATTTCTAGTTTTTGGTTCTCTTGGAGAGTGCACCCCACTTGGGAAAGGATATTATTGGTTGTTCTTGGTGATCTCTCTTGTGTGCTACCTCTGGAAGAGTTGTGCTAAGTTTGAGTGGTGCTGCCCATTTGCTTCATGGTAGTTGCAGTAGAAGTTGCATTTACACTAGCAGTTGCACTAGCAATTGTAGTTGTAGTAGCAACTGCAGTTACCAGTTATCAGTGGCGCCAACTCTGTGGTGCCAGTTCTAGTGATGCACCTATCTTGTTTCCAACTCTGTGGTGTGCTATCTTGGTGCTAGTTCTATGGTGTTGCTCAGTTGTCTACCCTCGCTAGGGTTTGACAGGAATAATATAAGTATTTGTTATCAAGTTTTCTTCAGTGTTGGTTTACTCTTGTGAATAGAGCTTGTTCATGGTTGTATTGGAATATTGGAAAAATTCTCTCTAAGAAAATCTGGTTGGGTTTTTCCCCCATTTGGGATTTTCCCAGGATAAATCTTTGTGTCCTCTTGTACTTGTTTATTTGTTGCTTATATATATTTCAGTATATGATTATTGAATTTTAAGAGAAAATAAAAATGCTATGGTGAATCTAATGTTAATGAAACTAATGAAAATCTAACATGGTTTCAGAGTAGTTTTCCTTCAGAACAGTCTAATCATTGAAAGGAAGATTGTGAGACTTGCCACATTGCTGAGACTTGTCGCTGCACATGCAATTTTTCAAGGTCGTTGAGAACTTGTTATAAAGTCAATTGGGACAAAATACACCACTAATCAACTTTACCTACTATAGTGCATCTGTTTCACTTCTCAGATTGAATTTCCGTCAAAATTGAATTTTTAGGGTTTTTAGGCTTGTTGACATTTTCCTAGACATTGAACCTTCGGATTCAGATTTTTAACTTATTCTTTTTTATGCAATGTCTCGGATTAGAAGATAGAGCTGGATGGTGTACTTGTATATAATATGAGGATGTTGACATGAGACATACACTTGGAAAAATGACATTTATCCAAGCAATGACAATAGATTCAAAGGGATCTTAGATCTAGTGCACGCATCAACTAGACTCTAGGTTTGCATATCAGGTTTGATATTTTATATTTCTACAACTTAAGTAAGTGTTGGAACTAGAATAGCAGTCTTTAGAGTCCTATTACTACTATTGCTATCAAATGTTTAGTAACACTTGAATATTATTGGTATGATTTGCATATTAGTAAATGCTCATTGTCTAGTATTAATGATGCACTTGTTTACAAGATGAAATTGATCTCTTCTAGGAGATGTTTTTGTATTTTATTTCTTGTTCCAGTAAGGTTACCATGGAAGAATGATTGGTCACAACACTGGAAGAGTGTTGAAATTTTTTGTTCCTATTATTGTATTTTGTTTTGACTCTTGCTCCAGGCAGGTCACGGGTGATAGCTTTGAGGATTTACTTTGACGATTGTTCCCGTTCATATTTTATTATAAGAATGTTATTCTTGTTTGTTGTTTTCCCCTATTATTTCTCTTGTTTAGAGAAGGTCACATGTCATAGCTCTAAAAGGGAGCTATAATGACGGTTGCAGGAGGCAACAAATTAGATGGTTTCTAGCTGAGACATAGAGTAGACTATCTGTTGTTCTAGAGTTTATACTTAAGGCTTGAAAGTATAAAGTACAAGCATCCGAAAATAAGAGGGTCTATGATATAAAGAAAGGAAGGACAACTCTTAGGAAAAGGAGCTATGGCTGATTTCTGAGTTGTCTTTGTCTAGCTTCCAATTGTTCCTGGACACTAATGTCCTCCTCAATGGCTGCCCATGAATGTTCAAGTTCAACCCGGGTGGTAGCAGTTTTTAAGATGGTGTTAAAAAGTGTTAAAGCGATACTGGACTGGTTTGTAAGATCAGGTTCAATATTGGGTTGTCTCGTAATAGGTACATTCATAGAGGGAAAAAAGTTTTAAAGACTTGTTGTTTTTTTTAGGTTGCTGTTTCTATTTAGATTATGTAAGAAAATTTCCAAATTTTGAATTAATAGTATAACAAAATCAAAGTCCGTTTCCCGTATCCGAGTTAAACTGAAAACCATGCATAAAATGAAAGAAAACATAAAGTTGTGGAACAAGGTGAGACATCAACCAAGGAAGAATCTCACTTTGTGACAGAAGAAGAAAATAGACAAGAGAAACTTTAATGAAGCATAAGATATATAAATCTAAGTAATTCACAGGTCTTGTACCTGCTGATAGCCGATACAGAGGAAAAACTGTAAACGATTAGATGACTAAAATAATCAATCACAACAGTAGAGGTTGTACTAAATTACAGCTAAGAATTCATCAAAGATATATAAGAAATGAGGTTAAATATGAAATAACAGAGGAACACATAACTCAAACCTGAAGGGATATGGACTCTTCGATTTGCATTTGTATTAATTCTGGCAAATGAAAAAATTCTCTGCTACAATCGGCCAAGGAAAAAGGCCCCCCTTGGTGCCATCTTTCAAAATTGTATTTATACAAAGAAAATCACCAACCCTAGACGATTGGTATTCTCCTAATCTCCTAGGTGTTAACGGTTACATAATACAAAATTTGAACCATTTTGCTCGGTTACTTTTTACTTTTCTGAAAGTTGTACAAAAATGAGTATACATGCGTTAATTCATCATTTCTTTGAAGCACTTCCTTCGCTTGGTCCATAACACTTGACGCACCTGTCTAGAAATTGTGCCAAAATTTTGGAAGGTTCTGTTGTATCCTTTGCTTCAAAGACATACGACATCTTCTGAATTTGGGGTAGCCTATCTTCAATCTTTCCCTTTTCAAACTTTTTCGACTGCAACTGTAGATTCGGCTTTATTAGCTACTTATCCATTTGGGTGATGTCAAGTTGTTTCAATTGTGAAATCTTGAGCCGGGGCTTCATTCCAGCTCTCTTTGATATGCAGTTGATGCCTTGCAACATTGATCTATCCTAATAGCCCAGGAAAATCACCTTTACCAATGCCCAGTGTTTTTGTATCTAGCTGATCAAACACTTCTTCACATTCTTTCTTAACTTATCTTGCAATTTTCCTGCTTTCGGAAATATTGGTCTCCCATGTTTTTAATATGATGTCTCCCCTGATCTGTTCTCCTATAGTCAACTTTGAGATTGTTGGTACTTCCTCTCTAGCCAAAAACGCTACTGCCTTTTGAAAAGCAGTGCGAGTTGCTGTAGCCTCTTTTTCCTTGAAAGCAATGTTATCCAGTGAGTGGCTTATTTCCAGGAAGTAGGTTTGAACAATTTCTATTTTAGAAAGTATGTTTTGTTGTTTTGCTTGTAGTTTCTCATGCACCTCTAGTGCTTGGGCTTGAAATGTTGTTATATTCACAACTTGTCCTTTAATGGAATTCAACTCAGCCTGTAGCTGCCTCACTAATTCTTCCTGCCGAATAACCTGTAGTTGACTCACTTGCATCTTCTTGTTCACTTCATCTAAAATATACTTCAACAATTGCATTTCCTATTTGTCCACAATTCGGGCGTGTTCAACTCTTTGATTTACCTCCTCTCGAATATTATTTTCTGTGTGCCTTATTTGGTCCTACAACTGAGCTACCATTTGATTTTTCTGCTTCAACCTTGTTTTCATAGAGTCAACTGAGAATAAATTGGCCGTTTCCATAGCTCCCATAGAGCCTGCTACTTCTGTGGTGAAATCTTCCTCTTATAGGTTTTGCGCATCTACGAGCACCCTGTGTTTCCTCACCATCCTGCCTTCTCTCAAATGCATTTACTGTTTAACTACAACCTTCCTTTTCCTACTGAAAAAGTAGACAGAGGAAGGTATCTATTCTATAGAGATAGGAGTAAGGTCACTTAAATATATGACTTCCAGATGAGGAGTCACACAAGTTGATTGTAAAGGAGTTAATGATGTAATAGGGCTACCCAAATCTGTAGATTGATTTTCTCCTGCTGTTTTAGGAATATTAGTAGGAATAGTTGATGATAAAGGAGGGATTGTTTGACTCGACTTTGAAGGAGTCCCGGATTTGGAACTCGTTTCAAACCCTGGATTCTTTGATTGTGAAGCTTCTTCTTTTTGTGAAGACGCTTCAGTCTTCAATGGATTTTGCTTCTGCAGTCCCTTTATCGTGAGCCTCTGATCTGAAACCTGGGGGAAAACTTCCTTGAGCTGGAGGAGGGGTTGTTGATTCTCCCTGTAGTATCTTCAACAAACCACTTCGTCCGTGCTTCTGTAAAGTCAGAAAGATGGTCTGTAGGTCGGGTGATAATGCATGAACTTTGTCTAATATTTCCTCATAGGTTCTGGCTCCCTTGAACATGTCGTCCTAGAGAGAAGCTTCATGTTCATACATTTTCATACTGCAATGAGTGAGATGATTTCCTACAATTCTATAAGGGTCATGTTTTATGAGTTCAAGATCTACCAATTTGATGTCTTCCAGTGCCGCAACTTCAACCTTGGAATGACCAAAGTTAAGTAGTGAACACTTCCCAATCTGTACAGGAAAAAGTGGCGAGAACTTCTTCTGAGCTAATTTCAATTCCGTGTCAATGCCACCTGTTACTATTTGGTAGGCCACCTCCCTGCACACCAATCTGTCAGGAAGGAATTTCAGAAGTGCATGAGGAGGAATCGAGCACCCGAAAACCATGACATAGGAGAAATCCTCTTCAATAAACCAATATGCAATCGCCTTGAGGTTTCCCACGATTGACTTTGAAATACGAGGGGGTGCATAACCATACAAGATTTGGTGCAAAGGTATCACTATGTAGTGATATATTTCGTAAAATAAATATTTAACATTCTCCTCCCATAGTTTAGAGTGATAAACATGAATGGGCTCCGCGCAGGCTGGGTTCGAGCTCCAATTCATCAAGGGGAAAGGAGTCATGTAACATATAGCATCCATAATATATGAAGACATGTAAAAATATGCAGGTCAACCTTTCAATTTTTCCATTTGGTACTCTGCAATCTCTTTAGTTAATCTATCTGATAAAATTTTACCCCAGTTGAAACTATAACCCTCGACTACTTTGTGTATAAGTGGCACCCATTCTGCAGGGAAATGGGTAGGGTTTTTCTTCCCGAAAAGTCTACATAGCATCAAAGCTATGTAAACCATGTATTCATTTAACGGAGTTGTGGCATAACTGCCATGAATATCAGCTCTAAATCTCGCAGGAATTCCCCACCATTCTTTGATTATACCTGGATATGTTTGATCGAATTTTGTACACTCCTTTCTTTGAAATTCCACTACGAATTCGGCATTATAAATGTATTTAGAAGTAGGTGGCAGTTTATACATTACTTGGATGTGCTCGGGTATGAATGAGCTGACGATGACCTCTTGGCTGTTTAGAATGCTCCTTGTCTGAATGTCAATTTTCTCTAAATCCCAGCTTATCATGTCATTGTATGGCATGAGTCTCGACCATGTGGCTATTTTGTGAAGCTTAGAAGCTACTATGTCTCTGATTTTATTTTCAGTCCTTTCATTTCTGAAATCGTCGAGGCAATTCCTAATCTCATAGTCTAAGGTTTCAAAAATCCGCCTCCATGATTTGACTGAATCCACAGCATGTGGCGTAGTGTCAGATATAACATCTCCATCTGGATTCGAGCTTTGACATGCCTCCTCACTCTTCTTAGGTTCTTTTCTAGGTGCCATGATGTTTGTGCTAAAATGGAAACCTGTTGCAGAGAAGAAATGCATGATTTCTTCTGAGTGTAACTCGCTCCTAGTCTGAAAGTAAGAATGAAATTCAAAATAACAAACCTTTATTTACCTTTAACTTGTCTTAAATTTAGCGTACTGATACAGGTGATAAAACTTAAATTCTTTAATGGGGATGGTACACCTGGAGATACACACCTTATGTCAAAAAAATATCTCCATTAATCCGTTATAGGTACTGCTAGATATCAGCGATTCAAAACTAGGATTTTGAAAGGAATGTC
The DNA here is from genome assembly GCA_032191745.1 of Picea mariana. NCBI lineage: Eukaryota > Viridiplantae > Streptophyta > Pinopsida > Pinales > Pinaceae > Picea > Picea mariana. The sequence goes on along the minus strand of JASDQU010586507.1, from coordinate 19,924 downwards.
TTAGAAAAATCCCGAAAAGCGAAACACGAAAAGTAATTTAATACCCTTAATGCTCATTTTAAAATTAAGTTAGTTATGTTTAAGCGCTTAATTCTTTCAGGATTTCGTGTTTCGGAGTTTTGAGCATCGTGTCCCCAAGAGGTATGACATAAGTAAATCCCGAATCATGAAACCACGATGGGATTTATTTAGGCGCTAACCACTTGTTTTAACCCTTTAATTAATCATGATCAAGGGTTAGTCTTTAATTTTCGTGTATTGGAGTATCAGGACTCCAACGACTCTTTAACGCAAGAAATCTCGAATCACGAAATCGCGATGGGATCTATTATCATTAAACCTTCTTACTTTCTAATAAACATAACATTAGCTTTTAAGAATTTCGCGACTTCGGGAATCGGGGTTTAAGGAGACTCAAGTTCGACTCTTTTATTTCCCAAATTGCGACTGATTAATGATCTGTTAAGTATGTTTTAAACCTTAATTAATCATGATTAAAAGGTATTTCGTGAAAAGCACGTCGAGACATTTGAAATGTTTCTTAAGTTGAGATGGCCGAAAAAGAACATGTGAAAGGCTAGAAAGCCTTTAACGTTTTTAATTATTACTTTAAAATATGTTCAATTCCCTTTAAACAATCACTTTTTCGAGACTTCGGTACCAGAACTTTTGGTTTGTCATTAAAAAACATACTTTGTGAATAGCCGAAACCTGAAACCCAAAAATCCCAAAAGACCTTTTGACTCTAAGGGCGGCTCCGTAACCAGAGAAAAATGAATATTTGGATTTAGAGAAAAAAAAAAAACTTTTTTTCAACATAGGCCCCATCTAGGGATCTCGTCTCCCTGCGTGACGAGAAGAACAGTAGACCACATGCCTTTATTCGTAAAATGGAGTCATTAGTTTGTTTTTTCAAAAAATTGTTCAGGAAGATGGTGCAGAGGAAAAAAGGGGGTTTGATCCTTATCTCTGAAAGCTTTAGAAACCCAATCGTTCTCTAATCTCAATTTTAGGACATTTGACTTCCTCTTTCCTGATACTGATTTCTGGTCCACCTAAGATAATCCAAACAACCTTAGGAATTTTAATAGGTTCTATTGATTTTTCTTGCCTCAAGGTGAAGAACTTTTAATGTTTTTAATCAGGGAGTCCTGCGCAAACTTGGGATGTAGATCGGGCTTCAAAGAAAACTGATTTACCAGAGTTTACTATAATTCATGTATAAGAGCCTTATAGATATCTTAGACATTGCTTCACTGTCAGTGAGCCTGTTCAGTACCCCGATGAAGTTATCTGATTCTTTTTATTGAATTTCCTTTCACCACTTCAAATTGTAACTTTGCATTTAAATGATGAGACGAGGGAAATAATTTTATGAATTTCCTTCCATCATCTCTTTTTGGACTAGATGGGGGCAATCAATTTTTTGAATTTCCTTTCACCATCTGTCTTATACCTTCTTTGACATGAAGCGGGGGCAATCAATTAATATAAAGTATATCAGGGGTGATATCTGTGTATAATTTTGCAACAGAGGTCTATCAACTCACTTTGATTACTCTGGATCAATTTCTTTTTGGCCTTCAAAACATCTTAGTTTGTAGGAAAACTTATGGGGGAATTATTTCCAGGGACCTTCTTTTGAGCAAGGCTAATTTTTTTTAGAACCTGTTAAAAGAACCAAGAGAGTTAGGATTAGCCTATACATATCTTTGTTTAGTAATAGTTTGAGGAGTCGTGAGGACTTGCCTTTCTTCTAAAGATTAGTTTGTCAGCTTTCAGAGCTAAAGTGTAACTTCTCCTTCCTCTGTGAGAATCATGGGAAGGCGTTTGGGGTCAAGGGGAAGATATCACAGATTGAGATAGGATGACAGAGAAGGCTTTGGATTTCATAAACATAGTTGTGTTAACGCAATCCTGACTCTTGGAACCCTTTTTGAGATCACTTTACTTATCCTGTTTATTTTACTTATTTTTATCTTATCCAGGGGAATCCTTTATGATCCATAGAAAATTTTATTCTTTTGATGATACCTCAGGCGAATATGTTCATCCTCATGAGACCATTATTGCACCTAGGTGATATTCATTTGAAATCTAGACATTTCAGAAACTCATACCTTTGCCTTAGCACTTCGTTCTCATCTTAGTAAATTATTTTTTATCACCTGTTTCGAGCGAATCAATTTCCTGATACATGACCATCCGTTTTCTTCTATTTGACGTTTGGTATGTAGACCAGAATACTGCAAGAAGACAACATGAAAAGCGTCAGGGTTTTAATATTGATAGAATTCAATGTGTTGAATATTTTATATTTCTATTTCTAGGAGATCACTAACCTATTTTATTTGTGGTGAAAGTAAAACTTATCGAAAAAAAATAAAATAGAAAACACAAACTGGTATATACAATGGAATTTTGGAATTCATTTATTGCATATAGTGATTCAGATAATGCCCGTTGATAGGGGCGTTGAGGATTTTACCGTCCAAATTTTCTAACAGAAATGAGTTCTTCTCTTTAGAAGCTGAGACTTTGAATGGTCCATACCAAATATGATCAAATTTGCCATGTTTTGCCGAGTCTTCCCTCCTAGCATCCCATTTCAAAACCAAATCGCTAGGTAGGAATTCCCTATCCTTAGCCTTATGATTGAAGAGTGCTTTCATGTTGTCTTGATATTTCTGCAACCTTTCGTCCACTTCAACTCTATTCTGCTAAACTTCAATCAGTTGATTTATTCTTCTTGTGACATGGTTTGGTTCTTCTTTTTCATCTTGCCAAAGTTTCATCATAGGTAGAGCTAGGTTTATGGGTAATACCACGTCAGTCCCGTATACCATTTGAAATGGAGAAGTGCCAATTGATTTCTTGGTGCCTATCTGATTTGCCCACAAGGCATATTTTAGATGCACATGCCATGATTTTTTATTTTCGTTCAGCACCTTCTTAATTATGGTAATTAAGATTTTATTTGATGATTCAACAAGCCCATTGCCTTGGGGGTAGTATGTCGTGGAGTCACCCAATATAATATTGTACTTTTGGAAAAAGATAACCATTGCCATAGATTTGAATGCCTGGGGATTATCTGTAACTATCTTTCGGGGACAACCAAATCTAGA
>JASDQU010586507.1:0-10096 GCA_032191745.1 Picea mariana | reverse complement strand
ATTAGTTGTTTCTGCAAAAACTTGTTCAGGAAGATGGTGCAGAGGAGTAAAGGGGGTTTGATCCTTATCTCTGAAAGCTTTAGAAACCCAATCGTTCTCTAATCTCAATTTTAGGCCGTTTGACTTCCTCTTTCCTGATACTGATTTCTGGTCCGCCTAAGATAATCCAAACAACCTTAGGAATTTTAATAGGTTCTGTTGATTTTGCTTGCCTCAAGGTGAAGAACTTTTAATGTTTTTAATCAAGGAGTCCTGCGCAAACTTGGGATGTAGATCGGGCTTCAAAGAAAACTAATTTACCAGAGTACACTATAATTCATGTATAAGAACCTTACAGACATCTTAGACATTACTTCACTGCCAACGAGCCTGTTCAGTACCCCGATGAAGTTATCTAATTCCCTTTATTGAATTTCCTTTCACCACTTCAAATTGTAACTTTTCATTTAAATGATGAGATGAGGGCAATAATTTTATGAATTTCCTTTCATCATCTCTTTTTGGACTAGATGGGGGCAATCAATTTTTTGAATTTCCTTTCACCATCCGTCTTATACCTTCTTTGACATGAAGTGGGGGAAATCAATTAATATAAAGTATATCAGGGGTGATATCTGTGTATAATTTTACAACAGAGGTCTGTTAACTCACTTTGATTACTCTGGATCAGTTTCTTTTCGACCTTCAAAACATCTTAGTCTGTAGGAAAACTTATGGGGGAATTATTTCCAGGGACCTCCTTTTGAGCAAGGCTAAATTTTTTTAGAACCTGTTAAAAGAACCAAGAGAGTTAGGATTATCCTATACATATCTTTGTTCAGTAAGAGTTTGAGGAGTTGTGAGGACTTGCCTTTCTTCTAAAGATTTGTTTGTCAGCTTTCAGAGCTAAAGTGTAACTTCTCCTTCCTTTGTGGGAATCATGGGAAGGTGTTTGGGGTCGAGGGGAATATATCACAGATTGAGACAGGATGATAGAGAAGGCTTTGGATTTCATAAACATAGTTGTGGAAACGCAATCCTGACTCTTGGAACCCTTTTTGAGATCACTTTACTTATCCTGTTTATTTTACTTATTTTTATCTTATCCAGGGGAATCCTTTATGATGCATAGAAAATTTCGTTCTTTTGATGATACTTCGGGCGAATATGTTCATACTCATGAGACCGTTTTTGCACCTAGGTGATATTCATTTGAAATCTAGACATTTCGAAAACTCATACCTTTGCCTTACCACTTCGTTCTCATCTTAGTAAATTATTTTTTATCACATGTTTCGAGCGAATCAATTTCCTGATACATGACCATCCGTTTTCTTGTGTTTGATGTTTGGGTTGTAGACCAGAATCCTGCAAGAAGACAACATGAAAAGTGTCAGGGTTTTAATATTGATAGAATTCAATGTGTTGAATATTTTATATTTCTATTTCTAGGAGATCACTAACCTATTTTGTTTGTGGTGAAAGTAAAACTTATCGAAAAAATATAAAAACAGAAAACACAAACTGGTATATACAATGGAATTTTGGAATTCGTTTATTGCATATAGTGATTCAGATAACGCCCATTGATAAGAGCATTGAATATTTTACCATCCAAATTTTCTAATAGAAATGAGTTCTTCCCTTCAGAAGCCGAGACTTTGAATGGTCCATACTAGACATGATCAAATTTTCCATGTTTTGCCGAGTCTTCCCTCCTAGCATCCCATTTCAAAACCAAATCACCAGGTAGGAATTCCCTATCCTTAGCCTTATGATCGAAAAGTGCTTTCATGTTTTCTTGATATTTCTGCATCCTTTCGTCCACTTCAGCTCTATTATGTTGAACTTCAATCAGTTGATTTATTCTTCTTGTGACATGGTTTGGTTCTTCTTTTTCATCTTGCCAAAGTTTCATCACAGGTAGAGATAGGTTTATGGGTAATACCACATCAGTCCCATATACCATTTGAAATGGAGAAGTGCCAATTGATTTCTTGGTGCCTATCCGATTTGCCCATAAGGTATATTTTAGATGCACATGCCAGGATTTTTTTATTTTCGTTAAACACCTTCTTAATTACGGTAATTAAGCTTTTATTTGATGATTCAACAAGCCCATTGCCTTGGGGGTAGTATTGCGTGGAGTGACCCAATATAATATTGTACTTTTGGCAAAATCTGACCATTGCCATAGATTTGAATGACTGGGAATTATCAGTAACTATCTTTTGGGGACAACCAAATCTAGATAATATGTTTTCTTGAAGGAAGTCTATAACCACTGAATCTATGAATTTTCTGGCCGAAATAGCTTCTACCCATTTGGTGAAATAATCTGTAGCAGTCAATATCTATTTGTGTTGTGCATTGGAATGTGGATTAATTTCGAATATAAAATCCAACCCCCATTGTTGGAACAGAGCTTCCGTTTTAACCGGGATCAGAGGTAGTGCTGGGAGTTTCTGCTTGCCTACAAATAATTGCATGAATTACAGGCTCTGACTTTGGCATTTACATTTGTGAATAATTTAGGCCAATAATATCCCACTCTCAGGATTTTATAATCCGTTTCTCTCCACGCATGATGTCCTTCGTGTTAGCGATAAAAAATGCACTGGCATTTTTTAAAGAATGATGCCTAATATTGTAGGGAAAATTTTACTAGATTCCCAAACTCCAAATGCAGATTTGAAAGCATCATTGGAAAGCTTAGGGTTTCTAGATGTCGATCGACTATTCAAGCATGCAAAACAGACTCTCCATGACTGAGAAATTTGATTTTAAAAAAATCTACGCTTTCACCAGCTAACCCGTCTTGAATTTTGCTAGTTAGCTGGTGAAAGCTCTGCTTTTCACCAGCTAAGGAGTGGATTTTTGGGTAAATTAGCTGGTGAAAGCCTGTCACGGCCAGAATAACCAAAATTTTGCCCAGATTGAGATTTTTTGAGTTTGAATGGTTTGAAACCACTTCAAATGGACAATTGTTGAATTATCAAGTCTGATTCAAAGGCTAGTTTTGAGGGATAAAGTCAAAAAGAGGTTTTTCAACTACATTTGGCATCTTTTTCAAAGGCAGAAAATCAAGGTTTTGGCACACTTCACCAAATTCAAATTTTGTCTTTGGAGGACCAAATCAAACAGCCTTGGGAGGCTAAAATTGCACTTCATCAACAATCTACTACTCTTAGATGTGGATTGACCTCATCTTGAGGATCTCTTCCTATTTTTTTGTAAATATAGTTTACTTTCTGTTTTTAGAATATCAGATCCATTGTTTTAGGATCTGATAACTGTGATGTAAAGCTATAAAGCTACAAAATTAAGATAGATGAGAGGGTTCAGTCATAGGACTGAGGTTTGAATGCTGGATACAATACCATGCTGCATTTGTAATAGAATGTCATAGATATGTAATTCAGATCACAGTCTTCTTTCTCTATGAATATCAGATTGTCACTTCTTATTCCTTTTATCCTTTAATTCAAGTTATCTTAACTGCAATATGACCATCATCTCGGTAGTCAGTTCATATCTTGATTTAACGGTAATATTCACTTTGTGTCAAGTTTGTCTTAGTTGCCAATGACTGTCATCTCATTGGTCAACCCATAAGCTTGATTTAATAGTGATACCTGCACTATCTTATCCGACCCATCACATGTGTGATCTGGTTAGTAAGTATAGTATTCTTCATCCACTGTTATGCTATTCATCTGATCATTGATTCTTGAAAGCACGGTCTCATCCAATTATATATTCTTTGACTGTCTTGATATGATCTAGTAGGTTAGTTATCCCATTTTATCCCAACATAATCATAAACCCATTCATATTTTAAGTTACCAAGCATCTTTGGTTTGCAACCCCAAAGAGTTTCTTGGAGTGATAACACTCCGCACACTCCATTGTGGAATTCATTTACGACCTTTTCGGTCTCCAATTCTACGAGATAGACCAGTAGAAAGCCTAGAGGGTCTTTCCAATACAATTGGCTCTTTGAAATACAGTACTTCACCGCATGCAATTTCAATGTTCTATCCTTATATGGAGTCATATCACACATTTCAAAGTCAGAAGATAAGATACTATATCTTTGTACCGCACAGAAGTTGTAAACTTTTCTTGTATACTGGTTGTAGCTATTTGGTCATCGATTTCATCCATATCCATACATCCTTCATATTCTTGTAGATTATTTATACCAAGCGCTCTGAAATTTGATTTGGCTAGCAGCTTAGCCAAACCTTGTCCTTTTAAGAGCTTTGCTGGTTTCACCTCTAAATCAAATTATTGAATCTTAGCAAGCCATCGACCCCTCTTCTTGTCGCTATCAGGTTGAACCAATATGTCTTTAATGGAACTTGTGGGTACATATGCAATTATCTTGGAGTGTAATACATAGGTTCTGAAAGCCTTTAGTGCCTTGACCATAGCGTATGCCTATTTTTCCATTATGTCATATTTCAATTCTGCGTCTCTGAGGCTTTTACTGAAGAATGCTATTGGTTTCTCGAAACCTTCGTCGTTCTTCTAGAGGAGTACTGCTGCAATTGTGTGTTCGGATGCAAACGAGAAGATAAAAAATTCCTTGAGATAATCATGACTTGCCAGTACAGGTGCTTCGCCTATAATTTTCTTGATGCGGGCAAACGATGCTTTAGCTTCAATTGTTCATTTAACTTCACTGTTCTTATTAAGCATATCTATGATCAATTTCACGATTTCAACGAAGTTTGGGAAAAATCTTCTCAAAAAAATTATTTTTCCTAAAAACGACTGAATTTATTTTACATTTCTAGGAATATTTATAGTGTCTATAGCTTCGACCCTTTTAGGATCAATTTTATTTCTGTCCCGAGACACAATATGGCCCAAGAGTTTACCTTCTTGCATTGCAAAGTGAGACTTCTTGGGATTTAGAGACAAACCAAATTTGCGACATTTCTTGAACTTTTGCTTGAGATATATTAGATGATCTTCATCAGATTTAGAAAAAATGGTTAGATCATCAAGACAAATAACCATGAATTTATCTCTTTCACTGACGAAGGTGATATCCATAGACCACTGGAAGGTAGCACCTGCATTCATTAAACCAAATGGAATTTTTTCATGCATAAATGTACCCCAAGGGGTGATGAAGGATGTTTTTTCTTTATCGTCTTCGTTGACAACAATATGATTGTAACCGGAAAAACCGTCGATCATGGACATCCTATTTGCTCCAACTACTTTTTCTAAGACATGGTCCATTTTGGGTGCGGATAATTGTCTTTAAGAGATGATTTATTTAAGTTTCTGAAATCTACACACAGTCTGATTTCTCCGCTCTTCTTCTTGACTGGGACCAGGTTGGCTACCCATTCAGAGTACCTAAGTGGTACAATTATTTTGGCATCTAGGAGTTTTTTTACTTCCTTTTCGACCATGGGCAATAATATAGGATTGATTTGCCTGAGCTTTTGTCTGTAAGGTTTAACACCAGGCTTTAAAGGGATCTTGTGTTCGATCACAGTGGTGTCATACATTCTCAGCTCATCATAGGACCATGAAAAAACGTCTTTATATTGCTCGAGTAAGTCTGTATACTTACCTTTCATCTCAAGAGGAAGATACTTTGATATTTTTACCATTATAGGTTCTTCTTTAGTGCCTATATTGTAATCTTTGACTTCCTCTGGCTGAGGCTGCAATGTAGATTTCAATGGCATATCATTATGATCAAATAATCTTTCTAGGGGGATTAGACCATTAGGGATTTGATTATTTTTTAGTACCAACATGCGATGATTTGTGATCTTATCTTGGAACTCTTGAGGATATTCCCCTTCTTGCATAATCCAAGTATGATCGTTCTGGTTTTCTTGGTCGATGTGTGTTTCAACAAAGTCTTCCACCATTTTGAGGAATTTTTTGATCTGTTCATCACATTCGAACACCTTCCAGTGTTGTATATTGTTCGGTATGAAGGGTCTGTGCCTGATCTCTATGTGATACTTAAGTTTTAAAGCTGTAGGAGGTGCAAAAGTTGAGGCTGCTTTGGCTAACAAATCAACTTAAAGATTTTCTGTACGGGGAATGTAATGGACATTAACTGACGAGAAATTTTTTTCCATTAAATCACAGGCACAGTTTCTATAAGATCTCAATCTAGGTTGTTTGGCCTGATACTGCCGATTTACTTGTTTCACAATTAATTCTGCATCTCTGTAGACTTCCGAGTTTTTTATGTTTAATTTTCTGGCGGCCTCTAATCCCAAAACCAGAGCTTCGTATTCGCATACATTATTTTTGTAGTCTATCTCCCACTGTAGTCTATAAGAGAAAGGAATGATAAACTCATATCCAGGTGCTACAAAGAATACTCTTGTGCCTGCTCCTTCACATGACGAAGCACCATCGAAATACATTTTCCAGATTCCAGTACTATATATACTTTCTTTTATCCTTTCTGTTTTATTTCCTTCTGTGAAATCTTCAACACATTCATCTATATCATCATTGATCGATAAAATACAATTTCCAAGGTCATGATCAGAGACATAAACAGGGTAATTGCTAGGATTATGAGGATCACTTATCGTGTATGCCAACCGTTTTTCTCGGTACAATTGGGTGAACTGTCCTCTGAAAAAGGGAATCGTGGCGTATGCCATGTCCAACTGAAGGGATCCTCCAAGATTAGCATCCCAAGACTTGGATAATAGCATACCATACTTCGAAGGTATATAAGAAATAACCACATCCATCATAACACTTTTTACTGGGATCTGTGCAAGATTTACTACCAAGTCTTTGATCATGCCCACACATTTAACTTTCCTCAAAATCAAACGAATACACGTCTCCATACAAACTGGTAATTTTGAGGCCAAGTATATCCATAATAGCCTTGGGCATCACGTTATGTGAGGCTCCATAATCCAGCATGCATTTATGTAGCAAGCGATCATGCACATTTAGTGTAATGTAGAAGGGAGAAATGGTATCTTTGGCCCCTTCAAAATGCGAACCAAAAATTATATTAGGCTTATCATATTCCAAATTTATAACGTCATCTTGACTTCCCATATCTGAAAAATTTATCATTTTGGTGATTTGTTTTCAGTAAACGGGATTCCTCCCTAGTTCAACCAGAGGTATCGATATTTTGATTTTGTTAATCTCATTTTCTAGGCTGAAACCTCCTATAGGTTTTTCAGTTTCTCTGATTGGTACTTCGATCTCTTTCTTTTCTGCTTTATTTGTTTGTATTGCTTTGTTTTCAGGTTTTTTTGTTCCTGCCGTCTGTGTTTCGGCTGTCTTAGTTTTGGCACCTTGTGGGTCAACTCCTTTTATCCTGGTGTTCTGTGTTTCAGTTTCCTTTGGAGTTGGTTCATATACTTCGCCTCTCGGCGGGATTTTCTTTGGTTGGGTAGTTGTCATGTTTTTAGTTTTAGACCTTAGATTATACTTGATTTGGAGCTCGACCATTATAGTATCGACGATTCCTTGGCAAGAAGGATCCTTTGTATTATTTGTATTGCAATCCTCATTAGACAGATGTTCTGTTTTTAAAGACCTCTCATAATCTTGTCTAGTTAAATGAGGTTGATAACAATCATCATCGAGATTATTAATATCTTCTTCTAAATCCTCAAATTCTTGCATGTCATTACCTTCTATAAAATTTTTGTTTCTTAAAGGAGTCTGAACCTTTTGCTCTTCATTTTTAATTGGTCTTTGTTGTATTTCGGGATTGAGGTTCCTCCTGAATTCTCTCCTAACAAACTGATCCGCTTTAGATTGATCTAGTTCCATCTTTGAAATTTTATTTGACAGTTATTTAATTATCTTTTCCATATCATCCATCTTGTCATCTGTAGACCTCCTAGATCCAGAGGGTCCGAATTGTTCCCTAAATCATTTAATCTCTTTGTTTCCCGTTTCCATTTTTGTTTTTAATTTTCTAGAAGCCATCATATTTGACTCGATTTCCACGACATCGTCTTGCATTCGGGGGAGATCAACCGCTCTCCTTTCTCTCAATAATAGTACGAAATCAGGTTCGAAAGCTCCTACAAAAGTTACCTTTGCTGTAGGATAGGAAGGTTTAACTTCGATTGGGATCTTGTTATATAATTTATTAAATCTTTGGATGAATTTAATAATAGTTTCTGAATTTTTCTTCCTTAAAGCCCCAAACTCAGTTAAATAATATAAGTGATCTTTCCTTTCACCCCATTGTTTGAGAAAAGAGTTGTCTAACGCATCATACGATAAAATCGAACCTGTGGGAAAACTTCGAAACCAGGTTCTCACCTGTCCTTCGAAAGTTTGAACAAACAATCGTGAACATACATCTTCATGCTCGAGACCGAGAATATCTGCGAATTGATCAAAGAAATTTATATGTTCGGTTGTGGTTAAGTCTCCCTCCCCTGTAAAATTAGGTAGCTTTTTCATGTAGTTTTTAGGTAAATCATGAAGAGGTACTGGGAGGACTAGAGGAGCGTACTTGGCAACTACTTTAGTGAAAATACTAGGGGGTGGGGATGGGGGTGGGCCTTGACTGTCCCCTCCTCCTCCTCCTCCGACAGCTGCCATAGATATTCTAGAAGAGGAAACTGGTATGTTATAAAGAGGGTTTTCAAAGATGTACAATGATCCTTTAGCTTCTTTGGGATGAAGCAAAAAATATTCCGAGAACCGCTTATTAGAAGATGAAAAAACTGGAAAAGGGGGAGACGAGGCTCGATTTTTCCAACTTACAAGAAATGTAGACGAGAGAACATGCAGGGGTTGAATCTGAGTGTATGGTATATTCTTCTAGACTTTCTGAGGTTGGGAAATTTAGTTCGAGAGCTGATGGGATATCAATCGAAACAGAATTTACTATAGAAGTCCGACCTTCTCTTTCACCAGAGGTAGTCGAAAGAGCTTCAGTCTTAGTTTCGGGTAGAACTAATTTGGGGTTTATGGTTTCAAGTGGAATCTTAGACTTAGACTGTGTGGACTTAGGTTGGTAAACTGCAATAGCTTTCTTAAGGAATCCTCTTGGTTTCGGTAATTTTTTAGGGTTAGAAATAGGCGAGGTCTACTCATCGTTTGGGTTTTGTCTAGTGTTCCTTCGACTAGATGCCAACTTATTTAAATTTTGGAGTCACTAAGTGAATAATAAAACTTATCCTTTATAAAGTGTTCAGTCTTCGTTCACTATCAAACAAAATAAACTTGCGAATGTCGTTCTTTCAGGGAAAATAATTTCATCTCTTCGTCCCTGGCAACAACGCCAAAAAAATGTTGCTCCAGAGTTTATACTTAAGGCTTGAAAGTATAAAGTCTAGGAATCTGAAAATAAGAGGGTCTATGATATAAAGAAAGGAAGGACAAATCTTAGGAAAAGGATCTATGGCTGATTTCTGAGTTGTCTTTGTCTAGCTTCCAATTGTTCCTAGACACTAATGTCATGCTCAATGGCTGCCCATGAACGTTCAAGTTCAACCCAGGTGGTAGAAGTTTTTAAGATGGTGTTAAAAAGCGTTAAAGTGATACTAATCTGGTTTGTAAGGCTGGGTTCAATATTGGGTTGTCTCGTAATAGGTACAGTCATGGAGGGAAAAGAGGTTTAAAGACTTGTTGTTTTTTTTGGGTTGTTGTTTCTATTTAGATTATGTAAGAAAATTTCCAAATTTTGAAATAATAGTATAACAAAATCAAAGGTCGTTTCCCGTATCTGATTTAAACTGAAAACCATGCATGAAATGAAAGAAAACATAAAGCTGTGGAACAAGGTGAGGCATCAACCAAGGAAGAATCTCACTTTGTGATAGAAGAATAAAATAGACACGAGAAAATTTAATGAAGCATAAGATATAGAAATCTAAGTAATTCATAGGTCTTGTACCTGTTGATAGTCAATATAGAGGAAAAGTTGTAAACGATTAGATGAATAAAATAATCAATCACCACAGTAGAGGTTGTACTAAATTACAACTAATCATTCATCAAAGATATATAAGAAATGAGGTTAAATATGAAATAACAGAGGAACACATAACTCAAACTTGACGGGATCTGGAGTCTTCTATTTGCATTTGTATTAATTCTGGCAAATGAAAAAATTCTCTGCTAC
>JASDQU010586506.1:35613-47310 GCA_032191745.1 Picea mariana | reverse complement strand
AAAGGGAAGGTGAAGTAAGGAAGGCCGAAATTCAAGGGAGGATAAATTCTTTTGATGATGCTTTCTAAGGTATGTTATTTACAGGTCATCTCACCATTTTCGCAATAATTTTTTTTCTAGAATGATTCAGACCATGAAATTGGGCGGCCATTGAGGAAACATATCCAAGTAGTTGTGGTACAAATTTCAACTTGTGGGCCGTTGTATTTTTGGAGTTACACTCCGTGGAAAATAGGGTTTGTGGCTAGTCCTGAAACTAGTCTAAAACATGTGTTACGGGTAAAAACGTCATAACTTCTTCATAATAGATCAAAATTAAGTAAGACCAAATGTGTTGGTTAGAGTACAGTCTGCAGTATTCTGTGTAAAATTTTCAAATCCATACAACAAATATTCTGTGCGGGGCATGCTCTACAAGTTCGCTCTCTAGAATAAGCCAAAATTCAACAAGGTATGTCAGTTTTGCTATAACTCCTTTTCTGAGAGGTTCCAAGTAGTGACACCCAGAGGAATTGCATAAAACACACTGAAGAACATTGTGTACTATTTTCAGATCTTTATTCATTACAGGTACATAGTTATGATTATTTCAAGTTAGGGTTGTTGATTAATCCAAAACTAGTCATGTGAGACTAAAGTAAAGTTTGATGAAAATGCTAGTCTCTTGTTGTTAAAGTTAAGGAAGGTTTTTAGGTTGAGGCACATGTTGGTGAATGGTTGATGCACTTGTTTATGGTACAGGTTGAAGTACAGTTTGATGCATGGTTCGGTTTATTAGTACAGGTTGTTTGTTGCAGGTTGATTGGTACTAGTTTACAACAATATATCTCACAGTGATAGTGTGACAATGGTTCCATCATTCTACTTATATTTCAGGGTAGTTGGATGGGGCAAGGAAAGGTGGTTGTAGCCACCTTCCGGTTGTAGTCAAAGAATGTAGGGGGTTGTAGGATCCTTCTGGTTGTAGCCAGAGAATTGGGGAGTTGGAGCTTCCCTCGGGTTGTAGCCTGAGAAACTAGGGGGTTGGAGCCTCCTTCCAGTTGTAGCTGGAAAACAAAGGAAGTTGGTTCTTCCAATGAATGTAATTCTTCAAGACATATAAGTAAAATCATTTTGTGGTTTTCTCCCGCTTTGGGTTTCCACGTAAAAACAATGGTCTACTGTGTATGTGTATGATTGTTTATTTGCTCTGCAAATATTGGATGATAATGCTACATTGATATAACACTTGCATTATATGGTTAAAAAGGATTAGATTGCTCTATTACTAATTCACCCCCCCTCTCAGTAATCCAACAATTATCCCCAAAATGAATGTCACTTTATGTTTATTTATACCAAAATTTGAACTTTAATTATTTTAGGTCAAAATATCAAGGTCGTTCTAGCAGTTTACTACAAAATTACATTTTTACCAGAATAAATTCAATTTGCATCTAAATAGGCCTCCAAAGGTGACATCATCCCCTCCTAGGTTGATGTTGGGCCTCGACGTTGGGAAAAGGAGATGAAACGCTAGGCCTCCAAAGGCCTAAAATTTGTCCACATGTGGCAATACCCTCATGAATGCCTCCAAGGTGACAACCCCAACTGACAAGTGACGTCTAGGGTTGAAGAGGTGATGTCCAAGGCCTCCCAGGGCCAACGTTCAGGTGGGAAGAGCATGAGACCTTAGGTCTAGGTATTCCATAATGCCTCTGAAGGCAACATCCTTCCTTCGTTTGGTGCAAGTATTCAGTCTCTTCTTAACCCTGGGTGGGGTTTCAACACCCATCTGTGGGCTTTGAGCCCCGATGAAGGTCTGAGCTAATCATTCCCTCATGTGTACCTATCCATCGGGCAAGTTCTTGCAGAAACAACAAGTACACCCTCCAGGGGTTCATAATTCACAAGGATCACAACATGTAAATCACATCCAATAATTAAATTACCCAAACATGTGCATCAAACCCCCCTTAACCCCAAACAAATGCTCAAAGACGTTATGCATTTTGACAAGTTAGGTTTGGAAAGGGTCTCAAGGTGTCCTATTGGGATAACCTCTCTTAAGTTTTGGGGTGTTTCCCAGGTGGAGTCTAGTCCAGGTCATGTAAGTGTATGAGGTGGCATGGGGTAAATATTTGGGCATGGAGTGCATGTGATAACAGGGAAATGTAGAGTATTAACCATGGGTGCCTTTGTGGAGGGTGAGCTGCACCTTGTCATGGTTGAAATTGTTTCCTAGCCCATTCATTGTCATTTATTATTAACTTTATATATTTTGATCTTTTGCTCGTGTGCTACAAGGGAATAGTTGAGGGCCATTGTCCTGGCTTGATGACCAGAGGTGACAACGTTATCCACAAAAAATTCACGAAAATGAGAAGATTGGCTCGTGATGAGACCCCCTTTTTGTTGGCTATGCCACCAAGAGCCACTACCCTGGTTTGGTGACCAGATAGGTGGTAATGCCATATCGCTACATGCCCATGGTCATAATAGGTCAGCTCGTGATGAGACCTCATATCCATCAACTAATACCTTGAGTGTTTATGTTATCTTGTAGGTCCCCTTTTCTTACTGAGAAGCCTTTCACTCCTTTATTGAGGATCCTTGGGTGAAGCATCTCGAAGGTTTCAAATTTGTCTTTTAACTCTTTCCAACAACTTTTACCCTTTGGACATATATCCCCTTCTTCCCACGAGTTAAGGTACAACCCTTCATAGTGTAGCTAATCCCAGTTCCCAAAACGGAAAGGGGATATGGAAGGAATAAACATGGAAAGTGGTAAGTATGGAGGGAACAAATGATGACTCTTCAAACATCCACCTAGTAGCAGCCCATCCTAAAGGGAAATCAACTTACTAGGGAACTGTGTCACCCTTCTAGGTTTGAACGAGGCAAAGAGCATAATTTCCAAGCAAACATCATGAAATGAAGAATGATTTAATACAACATGTTCAAGTGCTNGCTTAAAAAATCAGAGTGATACATACTATGATACCCAGACTCATTACCTCATGGAGCAAGAGTTACTACGACTTCAGGACCAGGCTGATGTGATGGATATTGTTGCTGGTGATATGTGGATTGCACTGAAGAAAAGAGGGACCCTATGGGGACATGCTTAAGTCATTTGGCTCTCGGTACTCCATGTATAAAACCCGTGGGACTCGAGACATGATCTCCTTAGTTATCCCTAGGCTAGGGGATAACATTTGGCTCCAACTCGTGGACATGCGCTCACCGCAGAGCACATGAGAACCTCAACATATCTAGTATGACCCATGCCTACTAAATCTCATCAAAAGATATTAGTAATCCCTAAAGTGGTGATATCACCCCTCATTCATATATGATAAAATAAACAAATAAAAACATCTCTAGTCTAACATATGATTATGAGCATACATATATACATAATGAAACAAGACAATACGAAACATGCAACTACAACTATGCTAACATGATATGCAATGGTATGTATAATGGATGCAAATGCCTACCTATTCTACCTCATTGGTACTTACCTGTCAAATGCGAGGTATAAGCATACAACCACACTAGCAATGTATCATAACACCTGCCTTTGTGCTTCCTCATAAACCCGCCTCTTCGCAAAAACCCTTAATCCAATCTTTCAAAAAAGACGACAGAGAAATTATGAACAATTTTACCAGAACATCTGTTAGGCTCCAATCTTCTGATGTAAATTAGAGTGCAAATGATTGTCAATCCGGTGTTTGTAAGACTTAGAGGCACATCCAAAATGTATGGATTTAGAGATAACTTTTATTCTTTATGGGAATAAACCAAAACCTATTCTAAGAGCTGAATATGGAAGAAATGCTAAGCTTCTGTTCAGAAGTCCTATTCATAGATCTCATGATAGTAATCAACAATTATTTTCCTAAAGAGTATCAACAGTAAGCATTCAAAAAGATATTCGAACTAGTTCTAAGGCTTATCAATGCTAGAAAGACAAAACTCTTATTCAAGAGATGCATTCATTGTCTTCTTTCATTCATTAGCAATTATCATCAATTCTTATTAAATCAAAAGTACTGAAAGCGTAAATAACTCAAAAAGCATTCATGATTATCCTAATGCTTGAAAACAAACCACACATTGAATTCTTATTCAAGAAATCATTCACAACATGAGTAAGGCTTTGAAACATTAAGCATATTACTTAACTATGGAATTCATCTAACTACAACAAAGATATGGATAAAACTCATCTACAACAAGATCTGATCTAAAACATGTATCAAAGATTACTTGGAAATAACATAAAGGAAGAGTGTACTAGTTTGGCAAAGGGGGCCCTCCAATGCTTCACTTGTACACTTGAGTTGTCTCAGCTAAGAAGGAGCTTCCAACAACATTCACATCATCATCATAAGCATTATCAAGAACAAAACGCAGGACTGATCTCAAGATTGTAAGTTCCAAAGTTTCTTCATTCACATTCCAAGGGTTGTCCTACTAGTCTATGCTTTAGAGTATTTATACAAGAGTTTTAAAACTAATAATGCTAATAAATCTCCTGAAGATCATGATCAGATCCATAATATATTCTAGGAAGGTCGAATGCCCCCTTCAGATCCATAATATATGACCAAATCCCACGAAAATCTAAAACTGTCCATGATTTAAGGCTAAAATAGGGTATTTTCTGCTGAAGTGGCCCTGTTTGACCAGCGTTGACCAGGCACCTGGAAGGCTCAGATCTCGAAGCTGATAGCTCATCATCCATCCTTGTACATCAAGGATCACGACCCAAGTCTTAGATTTCGCCCAGGTGTCCTGCAAGTACACGAACCTAGGAGCAATTACGGGATTTAGTCAAATCTTGTAATTTCTGATAAATTTTCAATTTTAATGCCAAAAATTAGAAAACTCAATTCTTAAGCTAAAGAATGATAAATATACCTTGCATAAGCTGTTTTATGGAAAATATGAAATGAAATGGAGGCAAAATGGATGGTTATAGAGGCAAAAGTGTAGTTTATAAAGTAAAAAGGAAGCATAAAAATGTACTCAACAACATCCTCCCCTTCAAATTCTATCTCACTTACATACTTCAAGAATTCTAGAATGTGAGTAATTGGGAAGCCTCTGAATCTTCGAGAGTTGTTTAACCATTTGAGATCAAAATAATGTGGGTATCCTTGAAAAATTTCAAAATTAATAGTCAGATACACTTGTTCTCAGGGCGCCATGATCCCATATCTTGGAAATATCACAAAGTTGAGAGTAAGGTGGCACCTTGGAAAAGATCAGTGGAGTCACCAGGTATCCTCTTAAGGATTATCAAAGGGAGTGAGGGAATTGCCGTCAGTGGATTCATCGGGTAAGCTTCATAAGATTAAGGCTTTGAGGGAAAGGCTTACCGAAAAAGTGTCGTTGAGGAATATTGACTTAGTGTTCCCCAACAATGGCGCCAAAAATGTTATCACACAATCTATATTTGCCCAAAGCCTAAAGGCAAGTAGGCCTAGATTGACTTAACACAAAGGTAGTCCTATCACTGCCACCCCAATAGGATACCTCTTTCTATTTATGACGAGAAGATACTCACTCCAAGGGAGACGTCCTAGGACCTAGTTGGTTGATGAAGGGTAAAAAGACCAGGTAAAACCCACCCCTCTCTCTCGGTCACTCAAGAAAAGAAATCACATGGTAAAGTTCAAAGGGGCAAAAGGAAATGGAAATGAATGGTACCTGCCCTTTACCAATGAAACAACAAATGTTAGCAATAACCAATGATATCAATGTTTCAAATTAGTGACTTCAAGATATAAATATGCCACTGAAACACTAAAAGATGAAATGTATAACACCAACAAATATGTCCATAAATTGCAAGCTATGATGACAAAAATGATATAAATACTTTGCAATTTTGATAGTACTTTGTCACCCACAATTTCAAGATTTAAAACAAGTCAATAAGTGACTTGAAAAGGCTGTCAAAACACTTGTAGCAGCAGTAAAACAATAATGATGACAACAACAAAACCACTTCAGAAAAGTAAGTTTAGGAAATTAGACAAACACTTTAATATATATTGATAGTAACTTGCCTAATGCAAATGTTGGGTGGTTTTATGGACAATTTAAGGGATGTTAAGGGGTTGCAATGATGGTTGTAACAATAATTACAACAACAACAACAACCTTAAACAACTTCAGAATTTTGCACCTAGAATAATAGCAAAAGGAAGACTAAAGCCTTGGGATGATAACACCTAGGCTAGTGCAAATTTATGGGTTAGTTTTAGAGGTTAGTATGTTGATTAGATATGTTAAATAAAGGTTGTAGCAACAATTATAGCAGCAACAATATGGTTGTTAGTGTGAGTGAGAGTTTCAAGAAGATAGTTTGAAGGTTTGTTTGATCTCATTCATCCAAAAGAGCGTAGAAATCAATGCCTTTTAGGGGCTTATGGAGTCAATAATAGTAACAATATCACTTGGTAAATAAAATAATGATAATTCTTAGCTAAGGGAAGAAGTAAATGCAAGTGGTGTTGGCACTTCAAGGCCTCAAGCATTTGACCATTTAAGGGAGGTTTTTCTATAGAGTAGGCACTTCTAGGCCCTAACGTACCTTCCTTCCTTAGTTTTTTGAAAGACAATTTAATTGGTGACTAGAATGAGATTACTAGAGAGCTATCACTTTAGGGATCTAATAACCACTCCCAAGAAAATGTATAATTGGCAAGATCAAACTAGTAGAAGAGTTATAGGGAGAAAGAAGTGTTTGTTGTTTCTCCCCTAGGGTTTAAACAAGAAATTTCATAATCTTAGACATGAAACAAGTAAATTTTACCACAAACATCCACAACATGAATAAAAATGCATATTTTCTACTTACTTCACCAAGAATAATCAAGTCAAACCCTAGTTGAAGACCATTCCACCATGAAAAATGCCAAAATACACCACCATAAAGCTCTCCCAAGGGATGCACACTAGTTATTTCAGCCAATAAACCTCAAAGAGGGAGAAAAATTTAGACCACCACTTGTGTGTGATGAGTTATCCCCAAAATGAATGTCACTTTATGTTTGTTTATCCCAAAATTTGACCTTTAATTATTTTAGGTCAAATTATCAGGCTGACCTGGCTAGTTTACTACAAAATTACGTTTTTACCAAAATAAATTCAATTTGCATCTAAATAGGCCTCCAAAGGTGATGTCATGCCCTCTTAGGGTGACGTTGGGCCTCAAGTGTGGGAGGTTGGGAAAAGGAGATGAAACGTTGGGCCTCCAAAGGCCTAAAATTTTCCCACACGTGCCAATAGCCTCGTGAATGTCTCCAAGGTGACAACATGAACTGACAAGTGATGTCTTAGGCTGCAGAGGTGACGTCCAAGGCCTCCCAAGGCCAATGTTCAGGTGGGAGTAGCATGAGACCTTAGGTCTAGGTCTTCCACAATGCTTCTGAAGGTAACATCCTTCTTTCGTCTGGTGCAAGTCTTCAGTCTCTTCTTACCCTGGGTGTGGTTTCAACATCCATCTATGGGCTTTGAGCCCCCATGAAGGTCCGAGCTAATCATTCCCTCATGTGTACCTGCCCACCGGGCAAGGTCTGCAGAGACAACAAGTACACCCTCCATGGGTTCATAAGTCACAAGGATCGCAACATGTAAATCACATCCAATAATTAAATTACCCAAACATGTGCATCAAACCCCCCTTAACCCCAAACAAATGCTCAAAGACATTATGCAATTTGACAAGTTAGGTTTGGAGAGGGTCTCAGGGTGTCTTATTGGGCTAACCTCTCTTAAGTTTTGGGGTGTTTCCCAGGTGGAGTCTAGTCCAAGTCATGTAAGTGTATGAGGTGGCATGGGGTAAATATTTAGGCATGGAGTGCATGTGATAACAGGGAAATGTAGAGTCTTTCATGT
The DNA here is from genome assembly GCA_032191745.1 of Picea mariana. Lineage (NCBI taxonomy): Eukaryota > Viridiplantae > Streptophyta > Pinopsida > Pinales > Pinaceae > Picea > Picea mariana. The sequence goes on along the minus strand of JASDQU010586506.1, from coordinate 39,408 downwards.
GGGTGACTTTGTGGAGGGTGAGCTACACCTTGTCATGTATGCAATTGTTTCCTAGCCCATTCATTGCCATTTATTCTTAGCTTTATTTATTTTGATCTTTAGCTCTTGTGCTACAAAGGAATAGTTGAGGGCCACTGTCTTGACTTAATGACCAGAGGTGGCAACGTTATTCACAAATATTTCACGAAAATGAAAAGGTTGGATCTTGATGAGACCTCCTTTATATTGGCTATGCCACCATGAGCCACTACCCTGGTTTGGTGACCTGATAGGTGATAATGTCATACCGCTACATGCCCATGGTCATAATAGGTCGACTCATGATGAGACCTCCTATCCATTAACTAATACCTTGAGTGTTTATGTTATCTTGTAGGTCCCCTTTTCTTACTGAGAATCCTTTCAATGCTTTCTCGAGAATCCTTAGGTGAAGCATCTCGAAGGTTTCAGATTTGGCTTTTAACTCTTGCCAGCTACTTTTACCTTGTGGGCCTTTAGCCCCTTCTTCCCCCGAGGTAAGGTACAACCCTTCATAGTGTAGCCAAGCCTAATGCCCAAAAAGGAAAGTGGATATGGAAGGAATAAATATGGAAAGTGGTAAGTATGGAGGGAACAAACAATGACTCTTCAAAGATCCACCCAATAACAACCCATCCTATAGGGAAATCAACTTACTAGGACATTGTTTCACCCTTCCGGGTTTGAACGAGGCAAAGAGCATAATTTCCAATCGAAAGTCATGAAATGAAGAAGGATTCAACACAACATGTTCAAGTGCTTCAAAAACCAGAGTGATACATACCATGATACCCAGACTCATTACRTCATGGAGCAAGACTCATTGCTACTTCAGGACCAAGCTGGTGTGATGGATATTGTTGTTGGTGATATGTGGACTATGTTAGCATTGAGAGTCACACTCAGACTGCTATGAGTGCAATCCCAGTACCCATCAAACTGTGGAAGATAAAATTTGTGGTAAATGACAAATCGATGAAAGACTCTRAAAATAATGTCAATCACAACTTACTTCACACAATATGCACCAACAAATAAGGCTCTAAATAAATTTGATCRCGGTTATAGAAAATAGGATGAGTAGATGGAAGACTTAATAAGRAGAATGTGAAATTMCTATCATCTACATCAGGTAGTATGACATACATATAAAGTATAACTCTCTGAAATAAGAAATTCTTATAATCAGAGAGATGAATTYTGATATATTTGTAAACAACATTACAACAGATCCTCAATTGCAACAAACTATAAATTGGTCAAATAAATCTTTCACTGGACTGTGATAAGAATTAGAAGACAAAAATATGGTAGGAAAAAGAACTGGTTTTCATTATCTAGAGAATCTTAAGTCTGATACATAGTAAGAAGTACTCTTTTGCTACATAAACAGTGTAAAATATGAGTCTCTATCCATCTTGGGCCATGGACTAAACCCCTCTCTTGATTCCTCTCACCCATTGAATAGAAAATAACATACAAAATATGCTTAGGAGGTCGAAACCCATCTCTTCCATTGGATTCTAGGCCTTGGAGATAGGTGGCAATAGTGAAAATGACAAGGATCCAATGAATTGCTAATTTTCAAGAAGTTGTTGGAATTCATTAATAAATTTGTTGCCAACTCATTGCATGAGGTTTTAATGGAGCTAAATCTTAGGTGCAATTGTCCTTTAGAATGTAACTGATCTCTGAGAAGTATTTTGAACCCTCCTTGATAGGTGGCAACCTCTAAACAAGGTGAATATCCAAAAAATATGCAAAACAGAGAGTTTGTAGCGCACTGATGTTTTAATTTTATCTCTCAAATGCCAAACTAGGTCAGGATGAAATTTGGCGGCAAGTCAATGCCATTATCATTCTCCTCCATAACGTTTTTTAGAAAAACCCACATCACCGTGTTAGAGTTATGATCAAATATTTAGAAGTAGTTGCTACAGGAAATGAGTTCGCAATGCCCCTGTTTACCAGTTCCCAGCGCCAATGATAAAACATAAAAAACCCTTCTCTCGGCCTTTAAAATGGTACGCAAAATCTCATGGAGTACCTGATAACCATGAGCTTGATGTTGATGTCATCCAAATTGAATAGATGTTCCTGCAGGCTATCCAAGCTTCAACCCTCCTCTTTTGCCAATTCACAACACTGATTTCAAACATGGACTACACACTTCAAGGAGGTTGTTAGAAGATATGATGACATAACTCCTAAATAATGGTTAAAATGTAGGCTCTGAAAACAATAAAATCCTTTTGAAATGACCCTTTAATGCAATGATGAGAAATGAGAGAAAAAGGTACTTGGAGTACGCTGCGAAGTCTCCTAGTGAGTTGGCAACACAAAAAATTGACTTGACTTGACACTTGAGCGGAAAGATAGTGACAAAGGGAAATATTAGGTACAAGCTAGAGGTGTGACACGTCAAGGCCATGATAAAAAATTAAAAGTGTGACTTGTGAGGGTTTATACCTTGTCATGACAACAATCAAATGACTCAAACTTTAGACCAAGGCTAAACATAGCCTTATTCATTTTGGAACCAAAATTACTTTAATGAACACAACCTAAAGACTTCAAAACTTATGTTCTATGAACCCTGTGATTCAAAAATCAAAACAAAGAAGACTTGTTGACCCATACAACCTTATGTGTTAACATCTTGATCCACCAGGGATGGCATGCTCCCTATGAGCTACCAAGAACATGGAGTTCCAATGCCTTATCCATTGGGCTATGGAGTCATTTGTGCAACCAACCTCTATAACACTGCCAAAATCTACCACTTATTCAAGCAAACTAATAAAACTGTTGCAAACTAACCTCATACTTCAAATCTGATCACACTGTGCAAACTGAAGAAAAGCAAATGCTTGGGAAGCAAGCTTATTACCTACACTACCCTATTCTAACCAGATCTCTAGTTTTCTCAAGTAAATTGGTCAACAAGTCAATTCCATTATCATTCTCCTCCACAACAACCATTCAAGTAAATTCATGATTGAATGAATCCCATCTCTGCCACTGATTAAATAACATAAATATAACAACAACCATAGATACTTTTTTAGAAAATCACGCTCACCCACAAGTGTTGATGAAATGATGAAATATGAAATCTTCAAAAAAATTGAAAGATATGACTCCAATAAAGATGCTACTGGATCCTCAAAACCAAGATCACAATCATGTTGATTCAGAAAAGATGTTTGCCAATGCACACATTCGCTTTTACTAAGAAATATGTGAGTTGCTCGTTCTTTCGAGATCAACTCTTGATCATCAAGAGTGACAATTTACTCTTCTAAAAAAATATCATATGATAATTGTATAGTAGGAGTTAAAACATTATGATTGTGATCAGCTATAAATATATAGTTATCTATATAAGTATCCATTAATGCATGCTCAAAATGATTTGGAAAATGAGCATAAGCATGATGTACATCCTTGTCCATGAAAAATTCTAAAAACATTGAAGAATTTTGTTCCAAATCTAAAACACACTTACACTCTTATTGCTGCTCTTGTGCATGTAGATCTTCAAAGTAAGCATGATCTTGAATCCTCTTGCAAGCTCAGATGTTCTCCTCGACTTCTTCAACATCCTCAAACAACCGTCTTGAAGATCAAGATTTCCTTTGTCTCAGGAGAAGGACAAGATCTGTATGGTGAGCTGCTATGTAGTAAATCATAGCTACAGTCTCAGAAGGTAGGATCTCCAATGGCATGCTATGATAAAAACTATACAACCTCATGTTGAAGATAACCAGAGCTTCA
>JASDQU010586506.1:1616-15046 GCA_032191745.1 Picea mariana | reverse complement strand
TATCTCTTAAGCTATGAAAGCAAGAAAGCTATCTTCTACTCTATGAAAGCAAGAAACGGTCTTCTAATCTATGAAATTCAAATGCATTCTATACTAATATAAGCAAACTTATACTATACTAAATTCAATCATTAACTACAACTTGAAATTGCAACCTAAATCTAAGCAAGAAATTACATAACATAAACTAAACTAGCTCTATCTTAACAATTCAAAATGCGAAAAGGGAAATGCTCATAAACATAAATTAAACACTATTCTAGCATATGACAAGTAATGAAATGAGTAAACTAGCTAACCAATAGATAAGCAAAGACTAAATAGCATTTGAATAAGCAATTTGCAAATAAAAACTAACACTACCACTATCCATCCACCGAAACCCTGTCAAAGAAAGCATGAATTAAATTTATGTCCTAAAACTCTGTTTTAATTTCTATTTCAGCATGAAGAAAGTCTATTCTACCATCTAACTACACACGGGGTTAGTATCTAAATCCGCAAGCTTGCTTCCACTAACTACAAAGTCAGTACATATTGACAAGATTCTTCATAACAACCTGCAAAAACTATTTTAAAACAATTAAATCATAAACAACAAATTAAATAACAAAGAAGTAAAATAACATTTCATGTATAGAAAATAAAACAAAAAGACATTTATGCTATGTAATTCATAAACAAAATGATAGAACAGTTACCCAGACTGCTGGTGCCCCCCCCAATAGTCGTGGTCACTCTTCAAATGCACACCACGATCTTCAACGACACAAATTCGTCATTAAAACTAAAAATGCAGTCTTATACAATTCCAGCAAAACGAAAATGGCAAAACAGAACCAAAATCGTATTTGCCTCTAACACACTACTTCTTATCTTCCTTTTCTATTGTATGACCACCACGGTGGTATTTATAAGCTTTTACGACCAAGTGGTCCACCATTGGAGGGTCGAACCACTTCTAAAAACAACAAATTACATTAATGGTGCCCTAACTGTCGAAACAGAGCGAGCCAATAATCGCCCAGCTTAACAACCCAAACTGAGTTGTTAAGAGTTCAATAGCTAGAGGGGGTAAGCAGGAGAAAAACCCACGTTCCCGATTCACCTATCGTTGGCCGCCAATACCATAACCACCAAATCGCCCATCGTTTTTGTGCAAGACATAGTGCTGGACGAAGTGCTGGACCGGGTACCGGATCGAGTACCGGATAGAGTGTCGGACTGAGTGCCGGAAGCAGAAACATGATGCATTTTTTCCGTGTAACACCAAAAAATGTGAATTGGATTCCTGGAAACATAAAATCATACTGAATTATACTCAAGATCATCATAAAACAAGAATTATGCATACCTGGTGTGGATCATAGCGTTTTGGCATAAAATTCTTCAAAAAGCTTCTCCAAAACATAAAAAACACATATATACATTCGACAAAAGTATCTAATTACTATCATAAAATAGATCATATCGTGGGCCCAACATTACCCCCACACCTAAGATTTTGTAGGTCCCATTGCACACAAAAATAAATTGCCCTTCATGACTAAACTTGCGAAGGAAGGGGTGGATTAGCTTTAGAAGCTTCTTCCTCTTGCATGAGGGATTTTGACTTAGGATTTTTGTGGTGTTTCAATTGCACCAGAGACTATTATTGGTGGCAGTAATATCATCAACCTAACGCTGTAGATAATTCATCTTGGCTTGTAGGACAACGTTATCATGGCGTAAATGACAACTCAGTGTTTCATGCTCTCTAAGTTTGAACTGGAGGGTTTGGAGTTTTTGGAGGCTGCTGATGACATGTGAGGAAGCCTTGAGATGTATATTATACCCTTGATCCTTTAAACCATGTAAAACAACAATTTTACCTCTGCAAAATTAGTTCCAAAAGTGACTTCCCATAAGCACAACAATTCTGGCCTGGCGAACTTGTGAAAAATAGGTATCAAAGTGACACCTGTAACTACAAGACAATAAAATTTGTGTAAAACCTAAGAGAGGTTTTTGTTTTTGAATATGTCCTTGACAAAAATGTCTCTTGGTTTTCAAAAATGCACTTTCAGTTGTTAGGAAAACACGCCAAGAAAACATGACTAAAACAGGAAAAACAAAGTGTTTTGTTTTCTGAAAAACTAGGCCTCTAAGAGAATTGAATATATCCAAAACCATAACGTATATTTAGAAACTGAGAGAGGTTATTGTTTTTTAATATGTCCTTGATAAAAATGTCTCTTGGTTTTCAAAACTTCACTTCCAATTGTTAGGAAAACACAAAAATAAAATATGACTAAAACAGGAAAAAACAAAGTGTTTTATTTTCTGAAAGCATAGGCCTCTAAGATGTTAGAATATATCCCAAACCATAAAGTATATTCAAAAATTGAGAGAGGTTATTGTGTTTTGGTATGTTATGAATTAAAACCTTCTCCAAGTTTCAAAATTGCTTTCCCATTGGTTCATAATCCCAGCTTGAAGTTGGTTACTCAAAACTTGCAGAAGCGCATCGTGCTCTTAGTAGAAGTGCAATGTGGTCTTTGATAGAGATTTTGGAGGCCTTCCTAGAGGATTTTTGGGCTGAAAGTGGTATGGGTGGAAATTTGATGATGTATTCTACACAATGGAACCATCAAGCACTGAAAATGCCTTATCAAAACCTCTGAAAAACTGTCTTGAAGTCAAGTTGTCCAAATGTGTAGAAACCCTCCTATAGCGACTATATTTGGGTAATTTCTCTCAAATAATAACACCTGTGCATAAAATGAAGGAGGTTTTTGTTTCTTGGTCTATTATTGACAAAAACCTCTTTCAATTTTGTCAAATTCATCTTCCTTAATTCAGAAACTAATTTTGAAGTAGAACTTTGACTAAGACAATCATTTGAAAATTTATGACAAGGAATGATGACATGACCATGATGAAAATTTATGACCTTGGATGAGTAGAGGGAGTAGTAATGACACCTAGACACACCAATGAAAATGTTACAACCAAGATATATCAAATTGTATTTGATAATTTTATTTTGAAAATATAACAATTTGACCTAATAACCTTGTCAATCACATGAAAGAGTAAATTTGATCACTGGTGACTGACAGAACTGACAAATACTAACGAAAGGCTTGGTTTGTACTGGTAGGCACGGTGAACAGGAGAATTTTTATTTCCTTTCATCGATATGTAACAATTCAAACAACTATTCTTCTTTTCATAAGCTTGTAATATAGATGGCAGTAAGTATTTAGCAGTTATTATCGCTCTGTATTTGTCACAAAGAGTAGTTAAGTATAAGCGATCTTCTATAGCATAAACATAAAAATGCACAACAAGATTATGACACACACAATGATGTCAACAGTATATAATTTAGCATACCAATACAAACAATTGCTGATATAATATCCCAAGACTTTTTAAAAAGACAGTATGCCAAAATTTTGACAGAAATCCTACTTCCTCTTCTCATGGGTTTGCTATACAAATGGGCAATGCTTAGCATTTTTTAGCTCAGGAAACCCCCCCCAGAACAAAGATATGGCACGTTCTCGTGCCATGAATTAGAAATAGGCTTCTTGGTCTTCTTGCCTGATGAGGCTGCAGGGGTATCAACAAGTTTCTTGGACTTTTGGTTCGGTAAAGGAATAGCTTGAGCATCAGGGTTTGGGTGGAGTAATAGTCCCTAGATCAAGAGTCTTCTTGCTAGTCTTGATAGTAAGGTGAGGTTTTGAAAATTGGTAAATGAAATCATCCCACGTTTTCTCCAACTCATCTAATACAAGTAGTTTGATAAGGCCATGGTGAAATAAGTTGTTATGGAGATTAGTTACATTCTTCCTTACCTGGGAAGACATCGTCTCGAGACTCTTTAAGAAGTAAAAGGGAAAATTCAATGGCTTATTAAACTGAAAGTGAGCTAATAATCGAAAGTGCCAGGCTTTAAAGATAAAATATCTACCTTCACATGTGATCAATCTGGTGATGACTATGAGAGGGTTGATTAGCTCCTCTTTTATCCGCTCTTTGGAGTATCCCTTGGCTCCAGAGATGTTCTGAAATTTGGTTTTGAAAATCCCGTTTATAGCTTGCTCTTGGCAACTGGTGGTGTTTAAACCAGTGGTCTCCAACTCTTGGGAGCTTTGTGGCTGAGTCAATTGATTCCTCATAGGCCACGAACACAGTGAATAGGAGCAAAGACAGGATAAGAGTGTTCCATTATTATTTGTTTTGCCATCGTGCTCACACAATCCATACCTCTATCTTGCATTTTATAAGGCATGTAATCATAACTCTGTAATGAATAGTCTGTAATGACAATAAACCAATTAAGTGGTCTGTTAAGGAGATGTACAACAGTTTATAACACACATGGAATTAGTATTTCGAAAATAAAATGACTGTTGATGTAATAGCCTATATCATGAAAACAATACACATAATTTTTTACAAAGATTTACTTCTTCTAGGCAATTTTATCATTTGTAACCTCATGAACCCCTACCCCACACCTAAGTATCGTGACACCTCACAATAAAAAATATAGGAAACCAGACAATTCTCCCAATAGCCGAAGATTTACAGCTTGTTAAGTGTAGAGATAAATTTCACAGATTGGTCTGATGATACGGTTAAAAGATGGCCCCACCTATAGGATAAAAGATCCTATATATAGATAAGAAGAGGTAGGTAAGAGAGTTTAAAGATAGTCTCAGAGTTAGTTTCCAATGGAAAGTTTATGGAGTTCATTAACCTTATCTTAACCATACATACTTCATGTCAGCTTTGTCTACAAGTAATGCCGTACAACAGGACAGGTTTAAATTTATTGTTTATTTTTTGTCAGATTACCATCCTCGCTAGGTAGAATGCCCCACTGCCAGCAAGCCTGTTCAGTACTCTGGTGGGTTTACCTAGTCATACCACAGGCCGATACCCGCTGCTAGCATACCTGTTCAGTATCTCGGCGGGTTAGCTTCTTACACCCTCAGAGACTAGCCCTCCATCTTTTAAGATTTTAGTATATGATTGCTTTATGCAAGAAGACAGGGGGACAACTCCGAAAACAACTTTTTCTTTCTTTTTTCAATTGGGATGGTATTTATGTTAGAGGATGATTTTCCATTATATTCCTTAGTGATTGTCCTGATGGAAGGGGTACTTAAGCGGATGTGGCCTATCAAAATATATGATATAATCAAGCTATTTAGTGTGTAGTGGATGGCACCATTGAAAAAGAACAGAAAGGTATCTCTAGGCTCAACTCACTTTCTTCTCTTGTAAGTTATTGTGATGTTTCCATGACTAACCGCTAATCGGACCTCCTTGTTACTCTTTAATAAATATACTTTACTCACTTACTTAGGTTTCTTGGGAAAACTGTATGAGAGATCTCTAAGATTGATAGCTAGGGTATCACTTTCTTATATAGCGGTGAAGGTTCAAGAACCTTGAGAAAAAGAAGATGAAAATATTTGTAAAAACATGGCTAATTACAACAAGTCATTATTCATTTGATGCTTAGCAGACAACAAAGTTCAAATATAGCAATGTTTTTCAAGAAAATCCTTCTTTTATATTTCCTTGGAATTGTCTACCCTTGGTGATATAAATACCTACAGAGATCTCTAAAACTGTTTGCAAAAACCACACTCTAAAATATAATAAACTAATGAGATCAATGAGATCAATGAGATCAAGTCATGGGAACATGTATCTCATAGTTCTTTTATTAAAAGAAAATGTAAAATGAGGTTGCATTAGACTTTAAGTTAAACTAACAACATACAACGTTTATTTACTATCCTACCCTACCTAAAAAGAAAGGGAAAATATTTATTCAAGTGTAAGAACTCTTCCAATGTAACCATTTGCGGAGCAAGATAAGAAACATACTCATATCCATATATGAAAAAGTTACGACAATGATTACCTGGTTATGAAGAACCAACCAACCTACTTGTTTGGGCATTAGAAGGTGTGGAAGAAGAGAATAGTATTGTGGCCTGATGACCTCTTGAAACCAAATTTCAATGTAATCTTGATGTTCATCAACAATAATTTATATGCTCTCCTTCATCATGCTATGCAAATCCTCTTCTTCTGGATGATTGATTTTTGAAGTACATAAAGCATCTACTGAGATGGATGTTGAGAACTCCCCAATCTCAGGTCTTAATGATTCTCCACTGGATGTAGTCCATAATTTTTTAGCTTCCTTTGAATTTTGGCAAGGAAAATCATTTTGTAGCTCATAGGACCTTGATGCTTCTAATATTTCCAGAGATGCAGATATACTTTTGGCTGCTGCCAAAATATGTTCTTCTTGAAAAGAAGAAATCCCGGCTACTGATAGGATTTGAGAAAGTTCCCTCAGGCTAATGGTTGCTTTTGAGTTCATCTTGCCATTTGATAAAACTTGGTTCACACAAAGATGATGCCCACAAAGTTAGGATCCCCTGATGGTGGTAAGAAAACAAAGGTTGTATTGTTTGGTTTTGTGGAAGGCTCGAGTGGTCTTGCCTCATGTCCCACTATTATTGATGCTTCAATTTTCTGTTCTATAGTGCTGCATGTTTTAGTCTTTTCAGAGACTGCTTTAGCTCTTTGGGTCGAGCTATCCCTTGTTTTTTTCGGTATCGATCTGTGGACGAATGTTCCTTCCCCTGAAAAGGTTAGAAGGAACCTTGGTTGAAAGGTTTGATTTGGATTTAATGTATCTACCTTATGGGTCCCTAGGTCTATTCATGAAAGCAAACAAAAATAGAAAGAAAAACTACCATTGGGTTTGGGGGAACCTGCTATAGTAGATGCACAGGTTCTTACCTCTCGTCTTAAATTTCCCTTGCCACCAAACTAATGCTAAGGTTTAGAAATGATCTAATTCCTACCTTGAGACAACTCTCCGGCAACGACGCCAAAAATGGTGGGTGTTCTATATGCACTAAAAACACACTAAAAACCCTCAATTAAATTGTCAATCCGGGGTAAGTAAACTTAGAATTGTAGAAAAATATATGCCAAGGTAGAAGGATTGGTAGTAGTATAGTCTAACTAAGGAAGTGGCTATCTAAGGGCTAATATATTCAAGCAAAAACTACTAATGATGAAACCCTACTAAGAAATTCAAACTATGTACCCTAAGTAACCTTTGAATGGAGGATCGATGGATAGTTCTAGTAAAGCAAATGAAAACCCTACTTAAAGCAAACTGGTTCATTCATAATAATAAGCAAAAGCAAACTATTTAAGCATAATAATAAGCAAAGTCAAACTATTCATCTAATAAGCAAATAACAACAACAAACTACTTCAACTAGCCTACTTAAATTCAATAAGCAACTATACTATGAAATCAAGTAAATAAGCAAGCAACTACTATATCAAAGCAAAATAGACAAGTAAGAAACCAACCTATTAAAGCAAGTAAACAACTAACTATCCTAGGATAACTTCTACAACAAGTAAACTAATTTAAGACTACTCAATAAGCAACTAACTAAACTAAGAAACAAGTGAACTCTATTCTTAAACTAATCTTCACAACTATTTCTAATTTACAAAAGGAAATCTACTAAATTGAAAGCAAGAGGAATGAACAACTAATATTTAACCTATGATAAACAAACTATTCTTTAACCTACCAAAGCAAATGACTATCTATCCTACAAAAGCAAGGAAACTATCTCTTAAGCTATGAAAGAAAGAAAGCTATCTTCTACTCTATGAAAGCAAGAAACTGTCTTCTAATCTATGAAATTCAAATGCATTCTATACTAATATAAGCAAACTTATACTATACTAAATTCAATCATTAACTACAACTTGAAATTGCAACCTAAATATAAGCAAGAAATTGCATAACATAAACTAAACTAGCTCTATCTTAACAATTCAAATTGCAAAAAGGGAAATGCTCATAAACATAAATTAAACACTATTCTAGCATATGACAAGTAATGAAATGAGTAAACTAGCTAACCACTAGATAAACAAAGACTAAATAGCATTTGAATAAGCAATTAAAAAATAAAAACTAACACTACCACTATCCATCCACCGAAACCCTGTCAAAGAAAGCATGAATTAAATTTCTGTCCTAAAACTCTGTTTTAACTTCTATTTCAGCATGAAGAAAGTCTATTCTACCATCTAACTACACACGGGGTTAGTATCTAAATCTGCAAGCTTGCTTCCACTAACTACAAAGTCAGTACATATTGACAAGATTCTTCATAATAACATGCAAAAACTATTTTAAAACAATTAAATCATAAACAACAAATTAAATAACAAAGAAGTCAAATAATATTTCATGTATAGAAAATAAAACAAAAAGACATTTATGCTATGTAATTCATAAAAAAAATGATAGAACAATTACCCAGACCGCTGGTGGGCCCCCCAATAGTCGTGGTCACTCTTCAAATGCACACCACGATCTTCAACAACACAAATTCATCATTAAAACTAAAAACACAGTCTTATACAATTATGGCAAAACGAAAATGGCAAAACAGAGCCAAAATCGTATTTTCCTCTAACACACTACTTCTTAGCTTCCTTTTCTATTGTATGACCACCACAGTGGTATTTATAAGATTTTCAGACCAAGTGGTCGACCATTGGAGGGTCGAACCACTTCTAAAAATAGAAATTACATTAATGGTGCCCTAACTGCCGAAACAGAGTGATCCAATAACCGCCTAGCTTAACAACCCAAACTGAGTTGTCAAGAGTTCGCTGGAGGGGGTAAGCACGAGCAAAACCCACATTCCTGATTCGCCCATCGCTGGCCGCCAATACCATAACCGCCAAATCGCCCATCGTTTTTGTGTAGGACGGAGTGCTGGACGAAGTGTCGGACCGGGTACAGGATTGAGTACCGGATGGAGTGCCAGAAGCAGAAAAATGATGCGTTTTTGTCCTATAACACCAAAAAACGTGAATTAGATTCCAGGAAACATAAAATCATACTAAATCATACTCAAGATCATCATAAAACACGAATTATGCATACCTGGTGTGGATCATAGCGTTTTGGCACAAATTTTTTCAAAAAGCTTCTCCAAAACATGAAAAACACATATATACATTCGGCAAAAGTATCTAATTACTGTCATAAAATCGATCATATCACGGGCCCAATACTTATCTTTATTGAATCACCTCTTTAGATCAGCTCATTATTTTATTAATTACTCTATTCTCTCTTTTCTTTTAATTAATACTCTACCACAAAATTCTTGTCATATTCTTCACCTTTATCTTATGTTTAATTGCTTTATCTCTTATATTTTAACTAAACTTTAATCTCTTATATTTAAACTACTCTGTATCCTAATACATCACCGTGAATCCCCCCATCTATATTCTCCCCTCCCCTTATTCTCTCTCTCTGCTTATCTTAATATTTCTCCTCTCTCCAATTTCCATCTCTAAACCCCCCTTTTTAATTATTCATCCCTTCTCAGTTAGAGGTTTATCCTCCTTTTTTTTATTAAATTACCTCATCCTACCTACTTCCCCATCATCCATTCTTTCCCAGAATTTAACACCTACCCAATTCAATTCATTTCCCAATTAATTTATTAACTTAATACTCTTTAATGTTCTTATCCTTATTATCTTAATACTTGATTACTATTATTCAATGTTGTATTAGTATGTATTCAATACATTATTTTAAACTATTTATTTTATTAAATTACCTCCTTTTTTTATTATTAAATTACCTCATCCTACCTACTTCCCCATCATCCATTCTTTCCCAGAATTTAACACCTACCCAATTCAATTYRTTTCCCAATTAATTTATTAACTTAATACTCTTTAATGTTCTTATCCTTATTATCTTAATACTTGATTACTATTATTCAATGTTGTATTAGTATGTATTCAATACATTATTTTAAACTATTTATTTTAATACTCTTTAACATTGACTCAATATTTTCAATCATCTTTTTAACCTAATCTTAACAACCTCTTTATCTCCTATTTATTTATTACCTAATTCCAACAGATAATCAACGAAGATTACATAAAATCAACAAAAATCAGGAAGGGAATGGCTAAGAACTATGGTTAGTGCCGCCATGTGGATCTTATGTTTAATTCATATCAAAACAAATAAATCAATGACTCTATATCTCACATAATCTAGAAGATACTCAATGATTTCAAACTGGAGTTATGCATATTTACTGGATATGTTCTAAAATAAATTTTGATGAACTAAGATATATGGAAGGAAAATGAAAAACTATCCAGTCTAAATTCCCTTCGTGATCGTTGATTCATTCTATGTACTCTACCTGTAGTTCTCTCTGGAAGGTTAGCAATAACCAACTCTTCTGGGTTCTCTTCAACCTCTAAAGTCCCCTTGAGCTTGGTAAGCAACTTCTTGATGACATGTTCGTCATCCAGAATGTCATAAATTAAGCGGAGATGCAACTCAATAGTATGTTGGGGTCTCACTGGAAGATCCTTTGATGCAACCGATATTTCTACAGGTTTAGGGTGAAGCTCACGACTCAATTCTGCAGGTATCGATATTGCAGGATTAGGAATCCATCAAAATATCTCAAAAGCATCCTTAAAGAACTATTTTGCACAAAGGGGTCATATCTAACATCTTCTGGTACCTCCTTGCAGATCTTACTTTGAGGCGAATTGACAACATCAACACCAGTCGTTGTCCCTCCTCTAGTAATAATATTAATATTGGGTGCTTGTTGTCCAATGATAGGCCGGGGCTCCAAATTTATCAAATTGGCACCTCGCTACCTTGCACAATCCTCCCACTTCGTGATCAACTCGAGACAGTCCTCGATGGCATGGGTGTTGTTTCTACAATGGGCACACCAAGGACATCTCAGAAGAGGACAATCTCGAGCGAGATGTCCCTGCTCATCACAATTATAACACCGCACTGGTCCTCTTCCGCCAGTTCGCCCACCTCTGAATCTTCCACCACCTCTACATCCTCCATGTTGGTGTTGCATGCGATTTGTAAGATCCTAGCTCCGAGTTATCATTTGACCAACAAAACCCTTTAGACACCGGTCGTTTCTCGATCACCTGCATGTGCAGATGAAATCTCACCTGAGGTAACTATTGGGACTGCAAGAACCAGGTTTCTGCAGTGGTGAGGGAATGGGAGGTTATTATTCTATTCATTCTTGACTATCTGTTATGTGCGCATTTTTCTGTAAGTGCTCTTATTCTATTACTTAGTGGATCTCAGGTTAAAATTACCACTATATTCCAGATTACTACATAAACTCATTACTTTAACAGTAATACTATTGCGCCATGAATACACATACGATAAATCTACTCTAATATGCATCAGAAAAATTCCATAAACAATCACACAAAAGACATGTAACACAAGATTTAATGTGGTTCAACCAACTTTGGGCTACATCCACAACGACTGGCTTCTTTATTATGCGTTGGCAATTGCTTCAGGCTTGCACACTATGCTTACAAAGATATATCATCATTATATTTCTCTCCTCCTAGCTTAGTCATTCTGCAGTGCAATCCTATCTCTCTCTTTGCATCATCTCTTACATTTAGACATCCATTCCTATCTTTAACATAACATAACCATACAAAAATTTTCAGAGAACTCAACACTCAGGAACCCAAGAACATATGAGGAAGAACCCCTCTTCTCCCAACCCATTACATATTTATACATACAATCTAGGGCTTAAAACCCTATTTTGTTCATCCCAAAACCCTTATTACAATGTATGACTACTCCAGTTGACTGGCTTTTCGGGCTGCTTTCGCCTGCTTTTTCGTTTGCATGTTGTTTTTATTTTTTTCTTCCTGCTTTTGCATGTCCTTCTATCTTTAGAGCATCAAGATGTCATCCTTCCTTCTCGTCTGCTTCCTTCTCCAGCTTTATTCACTACTTTATTCCTCTATTTTATTCCTTTGTTTGCGCATTGTCCTCCTTCTTATGCGCACCTTTGCTGCACACTTCTTCTATACTTAGGATTTTTATCAAAAATGTATCCAAAACTACCTGTCCAACGAGCCCCCAATACTTACCTATGGCTCATCCTCAGCCACTCAGTCCTGTTACCTGCTCCTCCATGCCTCAAGGAATTTTTGGGTCGCTGCCTTTGCTACCTCCACTTCTTTGAGTATCGATGCCTCTGTTTCTACGATCTCTTCACCCCCCTGTACAATCAAGGCTGTTAGTTTCTCTTATGCTTCATGAGAGACTTGTTTGACCTTGCCCTGTGCAGTGGCTAATTCACCTATTACCCTTACCGCTTCTTCTGGCAATGGTCCTAATTGCTGCTGAAGGATCTTCTGTTGATCCCTCATCTTCTCCACTTCCAAGTATGACTGCCTCTGAACCAAAATGGTTGTCATACGTCCAACTAGTGGAAGGGTAGTTATTTTCTCTGAATCTTGTTGTGCCTTTTCTCGTGATTCTCTTAACTTGGACTCCATAGCCTTCATCTTGGGATATTCCACTAAGTCTGTCCATATCTACATGCTCTACTCATAGAGTTTGGCACACTCTTCTTCCACCTTTTTGATGTTGGTGACTGTTGTGATCGCCATTCTCTCCCTGCCTTATCTTACTTTGGGTGGCGTGCCTGGTGCACTATGCATTTGTAGGTCTTCTATCTGCGATCGAAAGCCCTTGATGACTTCACTGATCTTTGATACTTGTTCTTGTTGGATCATGTTGTCATTGATGCCAATGGTTTGATTGTTTGATTTCAATTGATTGATGCCAAGTGATTGATTGATGTCAATGGATTAAATGGTTGATATACTTGATTGATTGATGATTGATGAACATGTATATGTATTATCCTTGATGAGAATGATAGATGTCAAGTGGAAACAAATCGATGAAGATGGATCAAGATGCATGGATGAATATGGATCAATGAGTTGTCATTAATACATAATATAGAAGGATTCTTTGATGACTCATTATTATCTTCTCATGGTTGATAAGAAATACAAATGGATGAACTCCAAAGTGGTCCCCTTATGGTGAAAGCCATCACAGGAAGATGCTTTGTGGCTGTGTTGTGGTTGGGAGAACCCATGCTTGTATGAGGAATAATGAGATGAAGATCAATGACTTTGTTGCTAAAACTATCCTAGATGGATAGTGCTTGTCATGCCATTTCTGGTGGAATGTGGAAGGTCACATAACTCCTCACGGTTTGAGAGTTATGGCCTTACAAAGTTGAAGGAACCCCATGTGTTGGCTTGAAGCCCCAAATGGTCAAAGAAGTCAAAGTGATTGAAAAGAAGAAATCATTACTTTAATGATAAAGTGAGGTGACAAAATCAAGAAGGATTATTTTAATAAAATGGAGAACTTTCTATTTTTAGAAAGTGGTTAACCCTAAAATAAGGAAGTGACCTAGATATGGGTTAAG
>JASDQU010586505.1:172982-185178 GCA_032191745.1 Picea mariana | reverse complement strand
CAGTGATACGGTATTCATCAAAGTTGCACATTGTAAATTTTGCTAAAGATATTTGGGACAAGCTTCAAAACATTATGAAGGAGATTCAAAATTCAAAGCAGCAAAGCTTCAAACTTACAGAGGTCAGTTTGAACAACTAAAAATGAAGGAAAATGAAGATATCACAACCTACTTCTTATGAGTCGATGAAACAATGAATGCAATCATAGGATTGGGAGAAGCAATCGAAGAATTTGTAATTGTTCAAAAGGTACTAAGATCTCTTCCTATGATATTCAACCCTAACGTATCAACATTAGAAGAAAGATCGGATCTAAACTCAATAAGCATGGATGAACTGTATGGAATCTTCACATCATATGAGATGAGAACTGAACAGGAAAATCTAGATATAAAAGAAGCAGCCTTCAAAGCATCCAAAAGATCAAAGCAAAAGAAAAAGGAACAATAATAATATAGCAGTAGGAATGACATCTCAGAATATGATGAAGAAGTGACCAACTTCATCAAAAGACTGAACAAGGGAACCAATGGTAGGTATAGAGGTAAACTTCCTTTAATTTTTTTTAATTGTGATGGTATTGGTCATTTTGCTAACAAATGTCCTCATAAGAAAAAGAGAAATGATGAAGGTTACTCAAAAGGCAGAAAAACATATAAAGGTAAAAGAACTACAAAGAAAGTTTCCAAGAAAACATTTTGCAGCAAAGAAGACATCTCATCATCAGATGAAGATGAAGTCAGTGACAGTGAAACAGGGAGAGTTTTATTCATGGCAGTAGAAGACTATGATAAATAATACTCTAAAGAAGAATATGAAGAATCATATGAAGAAGAAATTGAAGAGGCAGAAGTTGACTTTCGAGAATAATTAATGAGTTCCATCGAAGCTATCAGGAGAGAAAAGAAGAAAAACAAGAAACTACAAGCATAACTAGATAAGAAAAAGGACACTCAAGAATTAGAACAAATGATCACAAAATTGAAGGTTCAAATAGAAGAATATAAAAGAATTGAAGAAGCACTCAAAGAACAGCTAGAAGAAAAGGACAAGATCATTGGAAACCTAGAAGTAGAGATTGTCACACTAATAAATGATATTCAAAAGAAAAATATGCAGAATAGCTTAAAAGTTTTGGATGACATTATCAGTAGTCAAAAATATCATCTTGACAAGTCCGAACTTGGATACAATCAGACAGAAAAGGGATCAAGCTCCAAAATAACAAAGCAAGAAACAAATCCAAAAATCTATGCAGAAACAATCAAAGGGGATAAAAAGATATACAAAGAAGATTACAGGGACACTCCTCCACCGAGAAGATTCAAAATTCAGAATCAACAGCAGATAGACAGGCCTCAAGAAGAAGAAGGATTCATAAGATAACCTCCTTTCAGAAGATCTTCAACTACCAGGTATCAAACTATATTTTTTGGTTTATGTTATGCATGTAATAATTTTGGACATAAAGTTGTAAATTGCAGAGCTAACAACAAGAACAATAACCACTTTGAGATCCCTACACAAAGGGGTTATTCAAGAAGACCTAGTGAAATACCAAGACGAAGTTACAACAGGTTTGAATCTTTGAGCACTGAAGTGGAATGTTACAAATGTAACAATTTTGGACACATGGCCAAAAATTTTAGAATGACAGTCCCTCCTAAAGAACCTCAACAAAGTCACAAACAAGAACCTCAACAAAGTCACAAACAAGAACCTCGGAAAACGACATGGATAAGAAAGCAAAATCAATATAGCAATGAAGAATGCACAGTCACTCTACAAGATAAATAGAATAAATGTGGTCGATATGTTTACAATGGATGTTCAAAACACATGACAGGTGATAGAGACAAGTTTCTTACATTACTAAAGGAAAGAGATGGATCAATCTCCTTCAGAAATGATGATTCAGCCAAAATCATTGGAAAAGGCACAGTTCGAATTGGGAACAAGAATGAAAAGGCAGAAAATATTCTACTAGTAGAATATATGAAACATAATATTTTAAGTGTGAGTCAAATGTGTGACCAAGTTCATAAAGTTACTTTCAATTCACAAAAGTGTGAGATAAGAAAAGAAGGTTCAGGGTAATTAGTTGCTACAGCTGCAAGAACTTCAAGCAACATATATGTGTTAAGAAAAATTGGAAATGAAAAGTGTTGTCTAGGAAAGGAAGATGAAAGTTGGCTATGGCACATAATAATGGGTCACATGCATTTTGATAACCTTGTCAAAGTCAGCAAAATAAAAGCAATCAGAAAAATTTCCCAAATCACGAAACCAACCAACACTTTATGAAAGCATTTCCAACAAGAAAAGAAAACAAAGACTAGATTCAAATCAAAGGAATATTCAACAAAAAAACCACTGGAAATTGTGCAATCTGATCTAGTTGGACCAACTACAACAAAAGGATTAAAAGGTGAGAGATACTTTATGTTATTAGTTGATGATTATACAAGAATGACTATAGTTTTCTTTCTCAAGAACAAGTCAGAATCTTTTGAAAACTTCAATATCTACAAGAAATGGTTGAAAATGAGATGGATTCAAGAATCAAATGCTTAAGATCGGATAATGGAGGAGAATTCACCTCAAAGGAATTTATGGACTACTGCAACAATCATGGAATAAAAAGACAATTCTCTGTCGCTAGGACACCTCAACATAATGGAGTTGTTGAAAGAAAGAACAAGGCAATACAAGAAATGGCTCGAACAATGATAATGGATTCAAAGTTGACAGATATTTTTTGGACATAGGAAGTGCATACAACAGTTCACATTCAAAAGAGAGTAATGCTCAAAAACAACACTGATAAAACTCCCTATGAGCTATGGAATGGAAGACCAACAAATGTGAAGCACTTCATAGTTTTTGGAAGCAAATGCTACATCAAAAGAGAAGATGGAAAAATGAGAAAGTTTGACTCTCGTGTGGATAAAAGAATACTTGTTGGTTACTCAAGTACAAGGAAAGCATACAAGTGTTATAATCTAATATTAAACAAAGTTGTAGAAAGTGTCAACATAACAATTGATGAAACAAGTAGACCAGAATCAAGGGAAGAAGAAAACAAATCATTGGAACAACTTTTTGAAGAAGAAGATGAAAAATAAGTAGAAGAGGAAGATGAAGATGAAGAGAATCTGACAGAAGCGGAAGAGAAAGTTCAACAAGTATCTCCAAAGACACTTAACAAACGAGTACAAAAGAATCATCCTTCAGATCAGATTATTGGAAACAAAGATACAAGAGTTAAGACTAGAAGAAAAATCTGTTCACCAGAACAAACACACCTAGCACTCTTATCTACAATTGAACCAAACTGTTTTGAAGAAGCCAACTGTAACACCCTGTTTACCCCAATTTGTAATTAATCATAAAATAGAAATTACCATGCTAATGCATGAGGAAAATGTAAATGTATTACTATTGAGTTGCCAATAATTGACTGTGGGGGTGAAGCCTTGAAAGTACTGGCCATGATATCACAAGAGGAAGAATGTGAAAACTATATAAGAGGGTTCATATGTCAAATAACCCCAAATCTCCCTTGATAAGGATGACCAACCTCCTTCAAATCCCAAGGAAAGGAAGTCAGTCAATGAAGAAAGGACCGGTGGTTGAATCACCAACCATCCCCATGAATGGAAACATGGGCTGTTAGTCCGAAGTACCACAGGGACCTGCAGACCTGAGCTTCCTTTTGACAGAAGGAACCAGATAGGTTGGAAAAACCCTCCTAGGTAATAGGGACACACACATGGGAGAGAGAGAGACACCAAACGAGGGCAGAAGCTCACAAGGGAGAGGCACGAAGCTCTCCAGTGAATCACAAATAGAAGGTCGTGAGCTTGATGCCGAAGAGCATCTGAGAAACCTCGCCGAGGCCACAACCGAGTGAGAAAGCTTCGAGTTGTAGAAAACTGGACTTGAACAGAAGTTGAAACAGAGAGAGAACCCTCGAGAACTGTGAGAACTCCCTGGTGATGTCATGGCTTGGCACGGGGGTGGCTAGAGTGATAAGAATGAATTCCTCTAAGCCTATGGTCGGGTGGAAGGATGAACACCCACAGTCAATTGGTTGGAGACAACCTATAATAGATAAGTGATTTCTTACCCTGTGTAATTTATTTGTAACTATGTATGAATTGGCTACACTGGGTATGTTGCAGGAATCGGGCATATTTCTTAATGGATATACTATATTCCCCCCTTATTTATATTTGATTGTACAATTAGACCGGTAAGAAAGCATATGGTTAGGATAGGTTTTATACCCGTAAAATACTTGTGTTTTATGGTGGCATAAGCTCAAGTCATAAACTGTGCATTCGTCGACTATGGACATAGTTTCATGTACGCATGTAAAACTTCCTAATCATTTTGAGTCCCTTGGAGGATGAAGTCTGTTAAACTCAGGATGGATAGTGTTTTCAAAATGCAAGTGAGGCCCAAAAACATCATGGCTCGTAGAGGAAGCAAAGGCCAAGGCCTTTGAGACTTTGAAATCTTCCAAGGAAAAGGAAGAAAGCATGACCTCAGGGAGGAGCTACAGCTACCGTCAGATCTCGTGCGGATAGCCAATAGTCATCAGATCCAGGAGAAGCTGCACGAGGTTTAACCCTCGCATACACAGAGGTGAGGACTCGTCAAAGTCTCAAAAATATCAGGACCGTCCATTTCAGAGGACAGGTGGCCGAGATCTGAACCCATCCGGGTTTCAGATACCGGAAGGTTGAAGGACTAGAATCTTGGATTCGCTGCATCACGAATTCCTGGTTCGTGAAATACCGATACAGGAGAGAAGCCATCGGATTTCGATATTTCAGCTATTTAGAGTTCGGGACGTAGAGGAGGTTGTGGTCTTGGTACCGAGAGTTTCAAATTCCCGGTACGTGAAACAATGAAAGCATCAGGACTGTCCATTTTAGAGGACACATGGTAGAGATTCAAACCCATCGGTCTTTCGGATACCGAGAGGTTGAAGGACCAATAGTTTAGTCATGTCAGATTCATGAAATCGCAAATCTTGAAGTCCAGAAAGGTGCACACGGTTGAGGTTTTGGGGAAATCCCCAAAAGGAGATTTTGGTAATTCAGTTATCGGGAAAACAAGAGGTAATAGTTCTGAACTCTTGACCCATAAAACCCTGAAAGGATCTCAGTTGTTGGATCAGGAGAGGCTTTGAGCCGTTGATCTAGCTCAAGAGAAGGAGGACCGAAATTTCAGGATTTCAAAAATTCTGACAAGGAACCGGGGCGCTTTGTGTTGAAACTCCCAAAGTCACAAAACACGATGTATTGTTGGAGTGGGGTTGCAGTCTCAAGATTTTAGAACTTTGGCATTTCGGGGTTTGCAGACACCTAGTTTGGTTGGCCTGTGGCCATAACCAATGATCACATGAAGGTGGACAAGGGAGGAACTAACATGCGCCGGGCCCCCATAGGATTTCGGGGATTCTATCCCGTGAAGAAGGGAAAAAATTTTACTATGCCATAGTGGGTGTGTGAAAGATTGGTACCAGAGCATGGTTACAATACTTGGCCTGCTTGGGCTCATGTACGAGCCGCGTAAGGAGATATTGTTATCTACATTTTCTCTTTAAGAAGAAGGACCGCAGAATGAAACTATAATTTGGGAATTTCTTTAACCCCTCTGTTAAAATGGTAACTACTCTTATAGGAGTAAGGATGCCTTGATCAATATTACTGATAAGACCTGAGTGTGAATAACAGAGGTGGAATAACCTATGCTATGGAGTGGCAGAAGACAGAAAAGGGACATGAACTGAGTTGTTCTGTTACAAGTGTGACGATAGCTACCTACTAAAGCAGGTAGAGTCTCTTGCAATTGATATGGATGGTTAGGTAAGAATTAAGATCCAAATGAAGAACTCCTTCATGATTTGAGAAATCTGGTAAGGACTGGTAGGATCCTTAGAAAGTTGTAATTACTACATTATTAAAAGACTAAACCCTGAGCATATAACTCCTGACGGTTGAGAGGACTGATGAAAATATGTAGGGTCAGATTACCTGACCTATAATGGTTAGGTTCGACAACAAGGATAATTTGTTTGAGCAAGATTAAGAAGAGTCCTTTGGGACTGTTGCTGATTCCCCAGAGTGACCCTTGTTGGTTGTTCCCATAAAGAGAGGGTAACATCTGTATGAGTTATGACTATGATATTATTTTGGTAAGTAACTTAAAAGCTCAGAAGAAATAGCTGGGAAACTTGGTATGCCGAACATGAGTATAGAATCAAGCATGTGTTAAAATTTGAAAACTCCGGAGGTTGATTGCGAAGTATACCAAGAGGAGTAATGGGTTTCAGTCTTGAGAGGAAACACTTAGAAAAAGTTTCTAAGTTTCAAAGAGCTGAAGCGTTCAAAAGTGAAGCACCGAAAACTGACGTTCGAAGGAAGACAAAGTATGAAGGATTGAGTGGGAGAAATCCTTCAAAAAAGAATTTTGAAGATTGGATAGGATCGAGAGTCAAGATCCATTATGAAAGAACCGAAATGTTTCGAGTTGTTTGATCTCGGAGAAGTAACGCACTGGTTAGTTGCGAGGAGATACCAAAATTTCGCAAAACCAAAAGGCTTGGAAGAAGCAATGAGAAATTCGCAAAAAGATCATAGTCGTTGATCAAGGAGCAATCTGGACCATTGATCGTCCAAAGAGAATTTCGCAATTTTGGGGATCAAAGGATTCAAGGTTCTTCATAACAAAAGCCCCGAAGTTACGAAACGCGAAATTGTGACATAATCATAACTGTTGGGTGGGGAGCCGTTGGTGACCATTAATCTGATCTGAAATTTCAACATTTCTGGTATCGAGAGTTTGAACGGATGGTGGAATTCTTGGAGGAAGGAATACCAAAATTCCATGAACCGTTAGATCTAGTTGATAAGTGGAGAAGATAAGGTTGATAACCTCTCATCACTCACAAGATCAGGAGGAATAGTATCCATTAGATTGGAATCAATGAGAGTCGTTGATCTAGAGCTTCGAGGTTTTGTCTATTGGGAAAATAGAAGCGTAGGCTTTCCAAAGTCGCACCAAGAAAATCACTGATTCAATCAAGGTCATTGGTTAGCGGATGACATGAACCATAGATCCAGTGTAATTGGATCTTCGGGAGTTGGAGGTTTAGAAGTCAACGGGCATAGTTTTGAGAACTCACATGTCACGAAATCCTGACATCCAACCTGAGCCGTTGGATCGATACAGGCGATGGATCGTTGATCTGACGCATACACGTTTCAGGGATTCGAAAGTGGGAGTTAAGGGGTGAAGACTCCACTAGAATCCAGAAAGGTGGAAAGCTGGGATTTGATCAGGACTATTGATTTCTAGAGAGATCTGGGCCATGGGATCCAGGTTGTCGAACCCTCGTGGATCAGAAGTTTTGGGAAATAGTGGGGTGTTGTCCATGGATTCGCTGAAACATGGGATCCCGACGTGTGTTTGGGAGTTGACCCCAGGTTACGAGCAAAGGGTCATGTGAATAAAAGAGACGAGAAAACCTTAGCTTCCGTCTTTATAGTTTTCGAATTTCAGGGATCGAGGAACCAGAGTTCCTTGCAACAAGAATCCCAAAATCCCGAAATGTGAAGCACCCTTTTGTTCGGATCATGGTCACCACCGATGGTCGCGTGAGGAGAAGGCATGAACTAGCATGATGAATACTTAGCTGTGTTCAATTGTACTTGAGTGCATGAGTTTAATGCATTATGAAGTTTCATAATAGGAAGCCTGATATTAATACCGGTAAGGTATGAATGATATTAAACGTGCAAGTAATACACATGTATGATGTAAGAGTATAAGTATATTAGAGGCCCAATATGATTGCCCTGATGAGTGAAACGTGAAGCAAGTATTTCTCTTGTCCAGATTAAATGAATACTATGAAAGCATAGCTGACTCCATTCTGGGGAGTCATGAAAGTTCTATTCCAAATAATAGCCCGAGGGGAATGTGTTCCATTTCCTCAGGAAGTACCAATATAATTAGATGAAAGGGTAAATAAGAAAAGATTATCTCTTGTCATAATAAGAGACAAATGATTACGCCTTTGAGCATCACATGAGAAGGATTGTGAATGAATCCGAAATGACTGATCTTAACAGTAAAGATGCATGTGGGTTGTAAAATATACCTATGGAAACTACACACAGGCTTACGATTATGAATATAGCTAAGTACATTGTGGATGTAAGTTAACAAAAGCCTAGAACATGTGTTGATGCATAATCTAGGATACATACTAGAAAGGTATGTCTATGTCCCTTAAAGAATGCTTATTAACAAGCTGAAGCTAATTCGAGCTTGAGGCCATCACGGATAGTGATGGATATGAAACAAGGGAGTTGCATGCCAAATGAGTTCCCGGTGGAGAAACTGTGTAAGGAATTTGTCAGAAGAACAGAGTCACAACCCTAATAATTGTTGAAGGTTGGACAATGGGCTGCAAGGCCTATCCATATATAAGAATCCTGGAACATATTTTGAAAGAATCATGTAATTAATAGAAGACTAAAAACTGAATATTGACCATTCTGATAACTGAATGGAAGCGTGTAGGATGCACATGTTCATGATTCATTATGAGTAAAGAGTTGCTATTAAAGCATGTTGCAGTATCCCAAAAAGGGTTAGGGTGAGGCCTAACCAAGGATACTCAGAAAAAAAAAGAGCAGTGGTTGATATTGGTATAGTTGGTAAGAGGTAAGTAAATCCCCTGAGTATGATTAAATGAATAAACAAGTACGTTTAACTGATAAGGATTGGTTGAAGCTATGATTAAGGAAAGGCAGTGAGACCTTAAAGATGACTCGACTGGCTGAAAAGGCCCCAGACGATGTAGAAAGAATTTGAAGAAGGGGAGAGCCCTCAATTCTTTCCTTGATGTGCATTATGTTTCCTATGGGATGAGAAAACTAGTACATTGATGAAAAAAAATGTGGTGACACCATAGTAATGATGGTCGTAATACTGTGAAAATGGTTGAGAACTATTGTATTGCACTTATGGAAACATTTGAGGATGTTTATGAATTCGAATGTTATGATACATGCATTTGGTTTAATATTATGACTAATGTAATTGTGTCTATGATGATGATGTTGTGTATAGAAATAAATTGAAGCTATTGAGGAAGACAATTGCCAATGATGGGAAACCTCAAACAAAGAATGACAAGGAGAAGGCTACCAGTGAAAGATTGTTGATAGGGCTGTAAAAGCCCCCATATAGCCCTGATGATGAGGTAAAAATAAGAAAGAGGGTGCTGGCAACCAAGAACCTATCATAAAGTGTGACGAACTTGAAAAACAATGCAAGAATGCATTGGGTATGAATGTGGCCATGGATGTTGGCACAATTGTTAAAACCCTTTTTAAATGTTGAATTACATTTTGAAAAGTTTGGTATGTTGAGATGAAACTAACAATTGTTTGGTTGTGTAAAGAATGAATTGCAGGAAGCAAAGCATCTTGGATATGGTAGTGTTGTAAGTCCATAAGAAAGACTGATTGCCTGCTGAGCTAGACTGCAAGGAATGGTATTCCCCTTTTTAGAAAGTAATTTAATTGTTAAGTATGCACAATTCTGAAATTGTTGTGACGATGTTGTAAAGGTGTAATAAAATGTATATGCATGGAAACGATAACAAGTTGTTAGGCCGATTGAAGTTGAAAGTGCAGGAAGAAAAGGGGTCTTAGATATGGCAGCATGGTAAGCCCATAAGGTAGGCCAATTGCTTGCCAGGCCAAACCGTTATGGGAAGGAAAGTCCCATAATTATGAATCTGGTTCCTGTGTGGAACAAATATGAAAAGAAATCGTTAGATTGGAAAATCTGTGGGTGACAGATTTGCAACAACATTCTGAGAGTTAAAATTTATAATGATGTCTCATGAATTTTATATACTTGTGATACAAGTGAGAAGAAAAGACATGTCTAGAAAGGAACGGATGAAGGCTGTCAAAGCTGAAGATGATGAAAAAGGGCTACTGTCGAACCATGAGAACCCCGTGATAAGTCATGATCACTTGAAATAAATTATGTTGAGGTAACACAAGCCGGAGGGACACCTCGGTAGAGCAAGTCTGAGGGATGCCTCGACTGTAAGACTCGATAGAGTCTCTAAGATTTTCCTATGCGACAAAACCTCGACAGGGCAAGATGGATTGCCCAAGGGACTGTATAACAGTGAATGGGATGCCTGAGCTTGGCCTGGAGGATGAGTGACCGCAAGGAAGAGGAGACCTTAATAATCCTTGTAAACTATTGGGATCATGCACACAGTGGGTAGTTTGTCGTGTGGAAAAACCTTGGAAAGGAAAATGAAATCATGATAGCTCTTGTGAAATATTGAATTGGAATCATGCACCCAATGGGTATGTTAAGGAAAGTGATGAGCATGGATAAAAAAACTACCATGTGGATATAGATTCACAAACTGAACAGATAAGTATTGTGCTAAGATTATGAAATTTTCCTTTTTAATTTTGAACAACAGTAAGATGTTTTCGCACAAAATTGTGATTATTGTGTTTGTTGTCCAAGAATTATTGAAGGCAGATGACGAAGACTCAGATCCTGAAAAAGGACCTGACCAAGGATGAAGGTGAAGACTTCTGAAGTGGCTAACTGAGAAAGGCATGACAGGTGTTTTAAGAAAGAGCATCGAGGACAATGTTCCTTTAAGGTGGAGGGAATTGTAACACCATGTTTCCCCCAATTCGTAATTAATCATAAAATAGAAATTACCATGCTAATGCATGAGGAAAATGTAAATGTATTACTGTTGAGTTGCCAATAACTGACTGCGGGGGTGAAGCCTTGAAAGTACTGGCCATGATATCACTAGAGGAAAAATGTGAAAACTATACAAGAGGGTTCATATGTCAAATGACCCCAAATCTCCCTTGATAAGGATGACCAACCTCCTTCAAATCCCAAGGAAAGGAAATCAGTCAACGAAGAAAGGATCGATGGTTGAATCACCAACCACCCCCATGAATGGAAATATGGGCTGTTAGTCCAAAGTACCACAGGGACTTGCAGACCTGAGCTTCCTTCTGACAGAAAGAACCGGATAGGTCGGAAAAACCCTCCTAGTTAAGAGGGACACACACACGGGAGAGAGAGAGAAACCAGACAAGGGCGGAAGCTCGCAAGGGAGAGGTGCGAATCTCTCTAGCGAATCAAGAATCTAATGTCACAAGCTTGATGTTGAAGAGCATCTGAGAAACCTCGCCAAGGCCACAACCAAGTGAGAAATCTCTGAGTTTTCGAAAACAGGACCCGAACAGAAGATAAAACAGAGAGAGAACCCTCGAGAACTGTGGGATCTCCCTGGTGATATCATGGCTTGGCATGGGGGTGGACAGAGTGCTAAGAATAAATGCCTCTGAGCCTATGGTTGGGTGGAAGGATGAACATCCACAGTCAGTTGGTTGGAGGCAACGTATAATAGATAAGTGATTTCTTACCCTATGTAATTTATCTATAACTATGTATGAATTGGCTACACTGGGTACGTTGCAGGAATTGGGCATATTTATTAATGGATATACTATATTCCCCCCTCATTTCTATTTGATTGTATAATTAGACCAGTAAGAAAGCATATGGTTAGGATAGGTTTTATACCTGTAAAATACTTATGTTTTATGGTGGCATAATCCCGAGTCACGAACTGTGCATTCGTCGACCGTGGACACAGTTTCATGTACACATGTAAAACTTCCTAATCCTTTTGAGTCCCTTGGAGGACGAAGTCTGTTAATCTCGGGATGGATAGCATTTTCAGAATGCAAGCGAGGCCCAAAACCATCAAGGCTCGCAGAGGAAGCAAAGGCCAAGGCCTTTGAAACTTTGAAATCTTCCAAGGAAAAGTGTTCGACAACACAGGTATTCCAACAGAGGACGAACACCTTCAGTAACCACTCACATAACGAGATCAAAGATCAACACACCGATGTTTTCACGTGGTAAAACCCCTACGGGGAAACATCCAGGGCCCCAGCCAACGCGGCCACTTGGAGCAGTTTATTAATGCAAGGAAAAAGATTACAGAGAGATTTTACAATAGAGTTTCTCACAATCGATCATCGGCAAATGACCCTCCATGCTCTTTAAATAGAGATCATGGACCAATCGTGTGTTAAG
>JASDQU010586505.1:146611-165284 GCA_032191745.1 Picea mariana | reverse complement strand
ATATGTTGTGGAAGATGAAATTACCTTCGTGAATGTAATCTGTCTGTCTGTCGTCACGAAATTCGTAATAGACAACCAAACTCTGATGGAATAAAATTCACATTCATGTATATACTAGATGCACATATCTAGTAATGTTGGTGTACAATACACTGATTAGAAGAGACTCTAAATGATTATAAGAGAAATTACTTTATATAGAAAAAATTATTGTCCTATGGTACCCTTTTATAGATTATATATGCGTATAAACTCTTAAGTTTAGATTTTTCAGAATTCTTTTAGGTAACAGATATTGAATCCTTCTACACCTACTGTTTTATAGGATGAAAGTAATAATACCCATACAAGGAAAAAATCTTAGAATTATGAAAATAATGTGAGTTTCAGATTTTTGAGACTTGTTGGTTACATTTATGCAAAGTTCCCTTGCCTTTCCAAACCCCAAAACCTTGAATCCCAAAATCTTGAAGCATTGGTCCCACACCCTTTCACCTTTCGACATTCAGGAATTGTTATGTGTTGTTGTTTGGCTTTTGAAACCCCAAAACCCCGAATCCGGAAATCCTGAAGTGTTGGTCCCACATCCTTTCACCTTTCGGCATTTCGAGAGTAGTTATGTGTTGATGTTTGGACATCGGAACTCGTGAAATTTCGAACCCCTGAAATCCTGAAATACAGGTCTCACCTTTCCTTTTTCGCATTTTGGAATTTTGTATATGTTGTTGTTGGGTACTTGAAGTCACGAAGTCCCAGACCCCAAGACCCCGAAATGTGGGTCCCACTTTCCTTTTGCAATTCGAAAATTGTGGTGTTTTAATGTTTTGAATTTTGAAGTCACGGGATTTCGAACCCCGAAACCCTGAAGTGTTGATCCCACTTTACCTTTTCGCAACTTCGGAAAATGTTTTGTGTTGATGTTTGGCTGTTGTACTCGCTAAATCCCGAACTCCAAAATCCTAAAATGCTAGTCACTTTTCTTGATTTCGGGAGTTGTTGTGTGTGGATGTTTGGCTTCTGTACTCGCGAAATCTCGAAATCCAAAATCCCAAAATGCTGGTCACTTTTCGCGATTTCGGGAGTTGTTGTGTGTGGATTTTTGGCTTCTGTACTCACGAAATCCTGAACTCCGAAATCCCAAAATGCTGGTCACTTTTTGCAATTTCGGGAGTTGTTGTGTGTCGATGTTTGGCTTATGCACTTGTGAAATCTTGAACTTTGAAATCTCGAAATGCTAGTCACTTTTTGCGATTTCGGGAGTTGTTGTGTGTGGATGTTTGGCTTCCATACTCGCAAAATCCCAAACTCTAAAATCCTGAAATGCTGGTCACTTTTCGCGATTTCAGGAGTTGTTCTGTGTGGATGTTTGGCTTCTGTACTCACGAAATCCCGAACTCTGAAATCCCGGAATGTTGGTCACTTTTCACGATTTCAGGAGTTGTTGTATGTGGATGTTTGGTTGTTGTACTCGCGAAATGCCAAACTCTGAAATCATGAAATGCTGGTCACTTTTCGCAATTTCGGGAGTTGTTGTGTGTAGAGGTTTGGCTTCTGTATTCGCAAAATCCCGAACTCTGAAATCCCGAAATGTTGGTCACCTTTCGCGATTTCGGGAGTTGTTTAGTGTTGATGTTGGGTTGTTGTACTTGCGAAAACCCCGAAACCCCAAAGTGTTGGGCCCACAGTCTCTCTGTATTTTGGATCTTCGGTAAATAGCGTGATCCGTTGTTTTGTTCGGCATTAGTAATCACCGAAACCCGATTAACCTCTGTTTTTCCACAACAGCTATAGTAACATGGTAGGTATGTTTGTTATAGAAACAACTCTAATAGTGTAGTGAGTGGACTAGTAAAGAACGTTGGAGAGTCTTCATTCCAGATAGAGGTATGGAAGTAACAGACCGTATTACAAGTCGTTTGTATTGCAAACATATGGTAATATTTTTATGTAGGGAATTGGCCATAAAATCCCAAAGTTACTTGTATTGTTAAGACTATGGTAGTGTTATAGGTACAAATAGATAGAAAAGTAATTATAAATTAGGGGATCTTAGATAAACATTGAAGTGAAGAGTAAACACTTTTATATCGTCGATTAGGAAACTTTAAGTTGAATGGTGAGGAAAGCCGACGACAATAAGGATTCTAACAAACATAAAGCTTGATTGCTTGAAATCTCAGAACTTTTCATGGATAAATGTACAAGCAATTTTTTTTTTTGTGATAGTTTTTGAGGTACATTACATATGGTATCAGAGAAAAAGTTACAACACTGGGCCTAAACAGGGCCACATTAATTGCTTAGTATATATTCTGATTTATGAAAAAACTAATAAATCTTGTGGATTACAAACAGAAAGCTTTTTTGTTTTGTGTTGAATAATGGCAGCTCAAGAAGGTGCAAAAATCAGGGTGGAAGAGAATCCGCAACAAGGACCTACTAGAGATCCAAGACATAATAGTGATGGAAGCTCACCCACGGAGGTGTTGGAAACAATGAGGAACCTTATTGTTGAACTACAGGTTTTCAAGGCTGACAACGAAAAATTGAAGAAGGGATAGCAGGAACAACAAGAGATAAATGAAGTCCTGTTGCGTAGTATAGTAACCAAGAAAAGTCCAAAATATGATAACCATGAGGAAGAGGTCAGCAAAAGAGCCTCCAAGAATTCTGGTGTGAAAATGGAAAAAGGAGACAGTTCATCTGAAGAGACACCTTCAGCTGAAGACAAAGCCATACCAGACAAAAAAAGAAAACAAACAGACCACCTTGAAGGAGAATTTAAAAAGATTAAACCAACTACTTTTTATGGAGAATCCAAGAAAGGAGAAGAAGCCGAGGCATGGTTGTTGAACATCAAAAAATACTTCCAAATCTACAACTATTCCAACAAAATGAAGGTCAGAATGGACATCTACAATCTGAAGGGGAAGGCCAGCATTTGGTGGCAAGACCTGAAATTGGCCAAGGGCCTAAAGGAGAAATAGTTGGAATGGTTTGACTTTAAGAATTATTTTAAGAAACAATACCTTTCTAAAAGCTATTATGAAAGGAAGACGAAAGAATTCTATGAGTTACAACTCAGACAAATGACAATGGAGGACCTTATAAATAAATTTTTGGAACTACTAAGGTTTGTACCATACATCTGGGAGGATAAGGTAAAAATCCAATGATTCTTAAGTTGTTTACCACAGTCCTACAGGGACAGAATTGAGTTTGACAACCCCAAATCCTTGAGTGAGGCATTCAGGAAAGCACGAATGTGCTATGACCAATATAAACAGTGAGTAGAGTTTCCCAAGACCTGGAAGGATAAGAAGCAATATGGAATAAACTAGCGGAAGAAGGGATACTAGCCATCTCCTTATCAAAATGGAGCAAAAAGTTTCCCAAGGAAGGACTTTCACTCCAATCATCCGAATACGCAAGGTAGCGGTAAATCGGTAAACCTAGGAACGAAGAAGTTTGGGGACAACTCTCGCTAGCCATTAAAGTGTTGGGAGTGTGGAGAGCCTCATCTAAGGAGGAACTATCCATGTTTAATTGCAGCAAACAGAACTGTTGTTCACAATTTATAGGAAGCCTCGACAGTGGGTGACATGGGAAGAATTATGCATCTGATAAATGTAGCCATAGATGGTCGACAAGCTGACCACCAGTTCTCGGTGGTAGAATTCGAAGGTAAAATCCATGACACTTGAATTTTTGTTTTAATTGACCCTGGAGCTACATTAATTTATATTACTCCCGATGTAGTAGAGTCGAATAAACTTAAGAAACAAAAGCACGAAAAATCTTGGCTTGTACAACTAGCAACAAGTGCTAAAAGAAAGGTAGTTAAGTTTATTTCTGACCTTGAGTTCATCTTAGATGGTCAAAAGATAAGGACCAATCTGAACATCCTACCACTAGGGTCTTATGATATGATTATTGGGATGGATTGGTTGGAACAACACAAAGAAATACTAGATTGTTATACAAAGATACTTAGCTATAAAGATAATTTTGGCATTGTTAGAACAACCCAAGGCATACCAAAATCTATATCAATCAGACAAGTTTTAGCGATGCAACTCAAGAAATGTATTATAAAGGGATGTCAAGTTTACGCCATCCAAGTGACGAATCTATTAGAAAAAGAAGATAAGCCCAAGTTAGAAGACTTTGTTGTCCTACGTGAATTTAGAGACATGTTTGTTGAGGAGATACCAGAATTACCTCCTAGGAGAGAAATAGATTTCTCCGTAGACTTACTACCCGAATCAGCCCCTATCTCAAAAGCACCCTACCAAATGAGTCTACCAGAACTGACATAATTAAAAATACAATTACAGGAATTTTTGGACAAAGAGTATATCAGACCAAGTGTCTCGCCATGGGGAGCACTAGTCCTCTTTGTGAAAAAGAAAGACGGTACTCTAAGACTATGTATCGATTATAGACAACTGAACAAAGTAACCATTAATAACAAATACCCCTTACCCAGGATAAATGATCTGTTTGATCAAGTTGGTGGGCCAAGATCTTCTCAAAATTGGATTTACAATCTGGTTATCATCATGTTAGGATAAAGGACTAGGACATAAACAAAACAACTTTTCGTACAAGATACAGACACTATGAGTTTGTAGTCATACCTTTTGGACTCACTAATGCACCAACCACATTTATGTGCTTGATGAACAACATTTTCAGCTAGTAATTAGACAAGTTCATAGTAGTATTTATCGATGATATTCTGATCTATTCTAAAACAGAGGAGGAACACGATGAACACTTACGAATAGTTCTGCAAACACTAAGGAAACACAAACTATACGTTAAATTAGACAAATGTGATTTTTATCAAAAGGAAATACAATATTTAGGACATGTCATTTCCTCAAAAGGTATTTCCGTAGACCCATAAAAGATAAAAGACAACATGGAATGGCCAGTTCCTAAGGATGTGGCAAATATCTGGTCATTCATGGGAATCACCAGATATTATCGCAGATTTATAGAAGGGTTCTCCAAGATAGCCTACCCTATCACATCATTACAAAAGAAAGGGACCAAGTTTAACTGGTCATAAAAGTGTTAAGACAGTTTTAACAAGATAAAATAATTATTGACATCAGCGCCCATCCTGAAGGTAGCAGACCCAGATAAAGACTTCATAGTATGCATTGATGCAAGTAAAGAGAGACTAGGTGGTGTTCTAACTTAGAAAGGGCACGCGATTTGTTATGAGTCCCAGAAATTAAAGGAACATGAGGGAAATTATCTCACTCATGACTTAGAATTAGCAGCAGTAATACATGCCTTAAAAATGTGGTGACACTATATAATGGGAAGAAAATTCTTACTATTGACGGATAATAGCGGGGTGAGATATATGTTTAACCAACTAGACCTTAATGCAAGACAAGCAAGGTGGCTAGCCTTCCTGAGAGAACTCGACTTCGAGGTCAGACATATCAAGGGTAAGGAAAATAAAGTAGCAGATGCTTTAAGCCGAAGAATCCATGGGTTATTTGAGATAAATATCAACAAGGCAGAAAGTGATCTGGAACAAAGAATAAGAACGACAGGTGTTAACGATGGAAATTACACTAAGATGATGACAGAATTTCAAAATAGTATCGCAAACCCAGATAAACCAGATATAAGTATCGACAATAAGGGACTATTAAGATTTTAAAATAGACTATACATACTGGATTCAACAGAGTTAAAATTAACTATTTTAGATGAAGTGCATAAGAAACTGTATTCTAGCCATCTAGGTTACCAGAAGACAATAACAACACTCAGAAAACTATTTTACTGGCCTAACATGAAGGGCGAAACAATAGAATACTTGGCTAGGTGCCAATATTGTCAGCAGGTTAAGGCCGAACACCAACATCCAACTGGCCTACTACAGCCACTACCAGTACCAAAATGGAAATGGGAGACCATATCACTGGACTTTATAACAGGTTTGCCAAAAACTCAAAAATAGAATGATTCAATCATGGTTGTAATCGATAAACTCAGTAAGTTTGCACACTTTATTCCTATAAAGTCTACTTTTAAAGATATTAATATTGCTGAAATATTCATGAAAGAAATTTTTAGACTGCATGGTATTCCTAAAATGATGATTTCAGATAGAGACGTAAAATTCACATCCGCTTTTTGGAAGGAATTGTTTGCAGGACTAAAAAATAATTTGAATTTCATTATGAGTTATCATTCACAAACGAATGGACAGACCGAAAGGACAAATCAAATCATAGAGGATATGCTCCACATGTATGTAAGAACAAAGTCAAACAAGTGGGAAGACTATCTACACTTGGTAGAATTTGCATATAACAATGGGTACTAAACTTCATCTAAGTTGAGCCCTTTCAAAATATTGTATGACAGAAAGTGTACAACTCCAATTAGCTAGGATAACCCAGCTGACAGACTCATGGTTGGACCAGAGATGCTCCAAGAAATGGAGAACATGGTAAAAAGGGTACAAAAAAACTTGAAAGAATCACAGGACAGATAGAAGAGCTATGCAGATCAGAAAAGAAGACACTTGGAATTTCAAGTGGGAGAACATGTTTATTTGAAGGTCAAAGCCCGAAAAAGCTCACTGAATTTGGGTAAGTGTGCCAAGGTGGCACCCAAGTTTTGTGGGCCCTTCGAGATACTAGCTCGAATTGGATCCATAGCATATCAACTTGCACTTCCAGCTAATCTAAGAATTCATAATGTATTTCATGTTTCTTTATTGAAAAAGTATATTCATGACCCTACTCATATGATTGATTGGAACTAGGTGTAGGTGGAACCTGAGGGAAAGTTCCAGGTGGAACCCCTGCACCTTTTGGATCGGAGAGAAATAGTACTTCGGAATAGAGTCGTCGCTCAGGTAAAGGTGCAATCGAAGCACTTTAGTCCTGAGGAGGCCACTTGGGAATTGGAGGGAGATTTGCGAAAATCTCATCCAATCCTATTCCAGGAAAGGAACGAACACTGAGGACAGTGTTTTACTGAAGGGGGAAAGGATGTGACATCCCCCAAAAATAAAATATTTTTTATTTTTGTCTGCTGGAAATTTATTTCCGTTTTTGGCAAATTCGAATCTGGAAAATATTTTCCATTTATGGCAATTTCGAATTTCGATTTTAATAATTGTATTTAATTATTGTGACTATTTTGCAGAGATCTATTTTGACTCAACTAACTATTTGACTATGACACTTGTATCACAACAGAATATTTATATTAACTACAGGAGGACAAATGGAACAACCATGTTAAAAATCAGCTGACCATGACTCCATGAGTGGGGAACAAGTTTGAACTGCCTCTGGGATGATTATTACAAGTGGAAAATCAGAGATTTGGCCACTGGAAGCCCCTAAGAATCAAGGATTAAGAAAGATGTGAAAATCCCCAAAGGAGGGAAAAAGACCTGGGAAAAATTGATAAATAGCATATGTGAGGAGGCAGGACGCTGCCAAGTATGCTGGGAAAAGATTCCTGAGCTCTCTTGTTGTTATGCAGACTATGGATTTGAGTGTGAGGCAAGGGGAGCCTGCTGAAATAGAATTGCCTTTCTGTTATGAGCATTGTTGAGTAAGTGTGAGGCAAGATGATAATTGTTGGAATTGAAGGACATTGTTGAGGAGGAGTTTCCAAGTTCGCCCTCATGGATTCATGGTCAGGCTAGGGGGTGAATCGGGCAAGTGACTTTGGCTACCCTATTCTATGGTTGGGAGGAACGTGGTTGTTCCCTTTGTCTTCCCATGGATTGGATTCAGATATGTTGATCTACCCTCTCTATTTTGAATGGCTATGTTTTGATTGATGGCCGATATCTGTTGTGTAATTATACCTAATTGCAGTAATGTATAATAATTGAATGGTAATATCTTTTCATGTAAGGAATATGTGTGAAGGAAATCTGTATCTATATATAGTTATAATGCATCTGCTGGAATGTTCACATCTGACTGCTGAAGTATATATATATATATATATATATATATATATATATTTGTTGCGGAAGATGAAATTACCTTCGTGAATGTAATCTATCTATCTGTCATCATGAAATTTGTAATAGACAACCAAACTCTGATGGAATAAAATTCACATTCATGTATATACTAGATGCATAGATCTAGTAATGTTGGTGTCTAATACACTGATTAGAAGAGACTCTAAATGATTATAAGAGAAATTACTTTATACAGAAAAAACTATTGTCCTACGGTACCCTTTTATAGATTATATATGCGTATAAACTCTTAAGTTTAGATTTTGGAATTTTGTTAGGTAACAGATATTGAATCCTTCTACACCTACTGTTTCATAGGACGAAAGTAATAATACCAGTACAAGGAAAAAATCTTATAATTATTAAAATAATGTGAATTTTGGCTTTCAAGACTTGCTAGTTACATTTATGCGAAGTTCCCTTATCTTTCCAAACCTTGAAACCCTGAATCCCGAAATCCTGAAGCATTGGTCCCACATCCTTTCACCTTTCGGCATTCGGGAGTTGTTATGTGTTGTTCTTTGGCTTTTGAAACCTCGAATCCCAAAATCCCGAAGCGTTGGTCCGACATCCTTTCACCTTTCGGCATTTCGAGAGTGGTTATGTGTTGATGTTTGGATATCAGAACTCGCAAAATTCCGAACCCCTGAAATCCCGAAATATGGGTCTCACCTTTCCTTTTTCGCATTTCATAAGTTTGTATATGTTGTTGTTGGGTACTTGAAGTCACGAAGTCCCAGACCCCGAGACCCCGAAATGCGGGTCCCACTTTCCTTTCGCGATTTGGAAATTGTGGTGTTTTGATGTTTTGACTTTTGAAGTCACGGGATTTCAAACCCCGAAACCCTCAATTGTTGATCCCACTTTACCTTTTCGCAACTTTAGGAAATGTTTTGTGTTGATGTTTGGCTATTGTACTTGTGAAATCCCGAACTCCGAAATCTCGAAATGTTGATCACTTTTTGCAATTTCGGGAGTTGTTGTGTGTGGATGTTTGGCTTCTGTACTCGCGAAATCCTGAACTCCAAAATCCTGAAATGTTGGTCACTTTTCGCGATTTCGAGAGTTGTTGTGTGTGGATGTTTGGATTTTGTACTCGCAAAATCCCAAACTCCGAAATACCAAAATGCTGGTCACTTTTCGCAATTTCGGGAGTTGTTGTGTGTGGATGTTTGGCTTCTATACTCGCAAAATCCTGCACTCTGAAATCCCGAAATGCTAGTCACTTTTCGCTATTTTGGGAGTTGTTGTGTGTGGATGTTTGTCTTCTATACTCGCGAAATCCTGAACTTTGAAATCCCTAAATGATGATCACTTTTTACGATTTCGGGAGTTGTTGTGTGTGGATGTTTGGCTTATGTACTCGCAAAATCCTGAACTCTGAAATCCTTGAATGTTGGTCACTTTTCATGATTTTGGGAGATGATTGGAGTGGATTTTTGGCTATTGTACTCGTGAAATCCCGAACTCCAAAATCCCAAAATCCTGGTCACTTTTCGCAATTTCGGGAGTTGTTGTGTGTAGATGCTTGGCTTCTGTACTCACGAAATCCAGAACTCTGAAATCCTGAAATGCTGGTCACCTTTCGCGATTTCGGGAGTTGTTGTGTGTTGATGTTTGGTTGGTGTGCTCATGAAAACCCCGAAACCCCGAAGTGTTGGGCCCAGAGTCTCTCTGTATTTCGGATCTTCAGCAAATAGCATGGTCTGTTGTTTTGTTCGACATTAGTAATCGCCAAAACTCGATTAACCTTTGTTTTTCCACAACAACTGTAGGTAACATGGTAGGAATGTTTGTTATAGGAACAACTCTAATAGTGTAGTGAGCGGACCAGTAAAGAACATTGGAGAGTCTTCATTCCAAATAGAGGTATGGAAGTAACAGACCATATTACAAGTCGTTTGTATTGCAAACATATGGTAATATTTTTATGTAGGGAATTGGCCATAAAATCCCAAAGTTACTTGTATTGTTAAGACTGTGGTAGTGTTATAGGTACAAACAGATAGAAAAGTAATTATAAATTACAGGATCTTAGATAAACATTGAAGTGAAGAGTAAAAACTTTTATATCGTCGATTAGAAAACTTTAAGTTGAATGGTGAGGACAGTCAATGACAATAAGGATTCTAACAAATATAAAGCTTTCTTGCTTGAAATCTCAGAACTTTTCATGGATAAATGTACAAGCAATTTTTTTTTTGTGACAGTTTTTGAGGTACATTACAAATAATTTCATTAGAATGAGGTTGAAGAAGTTTGTAACCCTTGACATCTTCAGAATATCCAACAAAAACACACTTCTCACTTTTAGGTTGTAAATCTTTCCTTTTCTCATGAGGAATGTGAGCCCATGCTACATTGCCAAATACACGGAAGTGACTTACATATGGATTAATTTTATTCCATGCTTCTTCTAGTGTTATATTTTTAAGAGCCTTTGTGGGAGTGTGATTTAATATGTAATTTGCACAATTGATGGCTTCCACCCAATAATTAAGACTCAATCCTTTAGACTAGATCATACAATTAGTCATTTCTTTTAATGTGGGGTTCTTTCTCTCAACAACACCATTTTCTTGTGGTCTAAATGGAATAGTGTGTTTCATTTGGAGTCTTTGTGTAGTGCAGTAACTTGTAAAATTGGTGTTCACATATTTTCCTCCATTATCTATTCTTAACCTTTGAAGTTGATGTCCAAACTTTTTTTCTACAAGGTCCTTGTAGGCCAGAAACTTTTCAAACACTTCTCTCTTAAGTTTTAATAAGTAAACCCAAGTGCATCTGGAAAAATCATCAATGAAAGTTAAGAAATACTTCCACCTAGAAAAAGAAGGAGAAGATCTGGAAAAATCATCAATGAAAGTTAAGAAATACTTCCACCTAGAAAAAGAAGGAGAAGAAGGTGGACCACACAAGTCACTATGAACTAGTTGCAAAGGGAATGAGGTGTGCTAAGAGGCATGTTGGTCAAAATTGTCCCAATGATGTTTGTTGAGAACAAAACTAGCACAAACACCATCTTTGCGAGAAACAAGAGGAAGACCAATCACCATACATTGATTACATAGTTGTTTCATTGAGAGAGAGTTTAGATGACCAAACCACTCATGTCAAAGTTTTCTCAAGTCATCTCTATGAGAAACAAAAATTGATGGCAAATATGATGACCCAAATTTGTCAAACTTGTAAAGCTTGGTAATATCATCAACAATTCGAGTTGTGAGAACATTCTTAGGATATTTTAGATCCTTTATTACAACTTGGTAAGGTCAAAACTCTATGGTTTTACCTTTACTTGAATGAGTGATTTGATATACTGATAGAAGGTTTTTGGAAAGACTTGGAACACATAATACATCATTGAAATGACCATTATCTACCTTAATTGTTCCAGGCTCTACAACATTAAGAGATCTATCATCACCAAAAACTATGTTATTGGTGTTACATTTATTTAGAGAAAAAAATATGGCTTTATCCTTATCCATATTATAAGATGCTCCATAATCAATAATACACTCATCACAAGAAGAAGTATAAGTTGCATTGAAGGAGAAACCAGAAGCAAAAAGTGCATGTCCATGAGAAGAAGAAGTAGTAGTAGAATCAATACTAATATGCTTCTTCATCACTAATTCTAAAGTTGTCATCTACATAAAACATTTGGACTCCTCATGACAATCTTTCTTGTTGGGGTCCTATAATCATAGGTAACTTGTTTCTTCGGCTGCCTATTTGGCGTTTCTCCCGTGATGAAGACATCTAGCTTGCTAGGCTCGATTGATTCCATTTTACCCTCCATTTCATTTCGCTCGATCCTTCATCACCCTGCTGCATCCTTCATCCATTGATATGCCCTTTAGTCCCTCACCCTTCATTTCTTCACCCCTTTGCCAATTTTATCCCTACATGAATAAACAAGCTTAGGAAAAAAGAAACAATAGGTTAATAATGTTAGTAATAAAATTTAGTATAGTTAGATTAATTAAAATATGTTAGACTAGTTAATAATTAATTAATTAATTAATTAATTAATATTAAGTTAGTTGTTTAAGTTAGTACTTAGGTTAGTATTTTATTAATCAAAATATTAATTAAAGATTAAATATAAAACAATATATAAAACAAAATATAAAACATATAAATTAAACTTAAAACAATAATATAAAACATTAATTGAAAAATAAAATAAAACAAATTAAAACACGTAAAAAGTAAAAATAAATTAAATAAAAATTAAAAATAAAACAAAATAAAACATAAACGAAATAATAAAAGACAAAAAAAACAAAATAAAAACAAAACAAACAAAAAACACACTATGCACCCATCCCAAAGAAATAAATCTGTGTCTATAATTTACTCGAACCCCCCCCTCTCACGTCACATCACCACCAAGGGGGTCCGAGTTGGTGGTATTGGGAGGGACACTTGTCACCGTATGGTGAAATTGGAACCCCCCTACCAATACCACTTACCACCTCAGGGGGGGTCCGAGTAAACCACTTTTCCCTTCCAAAACCGCCCTCCTGAAAATTTAAAACCGTTGTTTTTTTTCTTATTGAACACTTCGTCTTCCGAGAGGGATTCCAGAAAAATGGAAATGAATTTTCAAAAACAGAGAGAGGATTTTGTTAATCACTTGTGGAATAAAAAAAACCTCTCCCATAGGTTTCACAGGTGCCACCAGTTGGGATAATCAAATCCATTTCTGAGCCCCTTTTTTCAGGTTTCCGGTTTTTCTTGTTTTGGTCACGATTTTTCCGGAGATGTTTCGACGATATGGAGACGAAAGTGGAGAAAACAAAGGACGTTTCTACTCCATACAAACTCATATAAAATAACCTATTTCAGTTTTTACACAGGTGTCACCGTTGAGGAGAAACAAATGTCTAAGTGTAACCCTATTTTCAGTAGATTCGGCCCAGATTTCAGTTCAGATCTTTTAGGGATTTACTTGCTATTTTCGGCCAGGATGATTGAATTTGATCTCCTAAGACTAAGGATTGTAATTTTTATTTATATCTATGTTTATAGAGTAAAAAGGAGAGTAGGATTAGAAAAGCAACAGTACCAGTGCTGGGATGTAAGCTCACAATGAACATGTTCTTGATCTCCAAGCAATAAAAGCTGTAGGATTCTTGTGTTAAACACCCTAGTGATGTAATTTCTTTATGTAACTATTTTCCCTATTTCAACAATCATTTTTCTTTCTAAATTATGCAATAGAGAAAAGAAGAACATAATTCATTGGAATATATGCTATGTTTCTTGAATTTGGATAATTTAAATGTTTTCCTCTGATAGACAGTGGGGGAATTCTTAATTTCTTCCCATAAGAATATTTATTTGTTTCCTATCTCTTATTCTGATTTCCATTCAAAGCCCTGAGATCCAGTGTTTTGGCTACCTTGCCCTGCAGTTTCATCTTACAGAAAATGATTTGAAAAATTTGTTGTGGTGACTCCATTGCCCAATGGTCTCCCTTCTCGGTCCTTACTCCATTTCTCACAATTAAAACCTTGTACTGTTATAACTAGCCTAATATCTCCTCCAAACAAAGCTAAATCATACAGAGAGATCCCTCTTTGAGTTTAGGGGGGCTAGATCCTAAACTCCAAAGTGGTTTTGTGGTTACCCCTGCCTATTTCCTCCTCATCCTGGGAAATTACAGGGTGATAACATTTCCCACAAAATTTGCAATGTCTGTCACCAGTCTTCTTACTTTTATATTTTTCTCCTTCATCACCATTAGGAGAGAAAGTTGGATAAGAGGGTTTGGGACCCTTGTTTTTCTTGTTGTTGTGGAAAGGACGTTACTTCTTCGGATTTTTGGATTTTTATTTATGCTAGGACACTAAGGTTTTTGTGGATTTACCTATAGTGCTAATCAATCCAAGTTGCAGAAGATTATGTTTCTCTCAAATAAAAGCATCACAAAAGGATTAAAGAGAGGGATTTTTATAAGCACTCCTTAGATCTTCTCTGGTAATGTAAAAGGTAGATACAAAAATAGAATATGCACTACCAAGCTTAGTAATAATGACATAAATACATTGATATTATAGAAGATCTATTTTTCTTTCTATACATAAAAGTATAGTTGTTTTGAACTTAGATAAGTAATATTCAATGCAAGGAAAATCATTCAGACTTAAGGTCATTAATTGATTCTCCAATTGGTGGGATTGAATAATATTGTGTTTATGAAACACAATTTCAATCTTTTATGAAGCATCATCAACATCATTAATTCCTTGAAGGTGAAACCTTAAATCGAGAGAGATGGACATTCCGATCAGTCCATGCCCTTTGTCATTAATATTTTCCCATTTTATTTTGTTTTCATCATCAGTGGGTTCTATTTCTTTCCCTGTGGTAATCTGGTACAATCCTTTACTTATTCATACATCCTCCATACGGGATTTCCATCAGACGTAGTTGGTAATTGTAAGAAAAATATCACTCATAGATTCCATATTAAAATGTGCAGAAAAAAATGATTGTATGGATGGAAAGGTCTCAAAAAGATAGGTTGTTTAAAAAAAAGACACTAAAAACAGACTTCGGATGTGAAAGTTGTGCCTTTTTAAAAAAGAGGCATAAATGGTAACTAAAGAGTGAGATGGAAAGTAGAAGTTGGTTTGTGTGGTGATGCTCCTCCTAATTGTACATATAATCTCACTTTTAAATAAGTTACTTATGAAGTGACCCACTTGTATAGAATAAGAGAGACTCACCTTCACAATGAAGTTACTTTGTATATAAAAGTTTTATGCAAAATAACTTAAAATAAAATATTAAATTTATTTACTGGTGGTTCACTTGTATAACTTAAGTTAAATTCACTTTACAATGAATGCATAAACTTTTTAAAAAAAAATTAACAAAAAAGAGACTTGAACTCAAGACCTCTTACTAAGTAAAATAACTTTTAACCAAGTGAGCTACTGCAAAACATATTATATTTTTTAGAAAGAGGATTGTTGTTGTCGTTGAAGATGGCCTTGGAGAGTGTGATAAAAGAAACTATTTTCACGTAAGAAAAAATTTTCTCTTCTCAACAACATCAAGGGTTAGATATTGGCTAGTTTACCCGGAAACTGTAAATTTTCCCTCTTGTTTTTATTTACCAAGATCACACGACAAAGAGCATATGTAGACAGGAAAACCATTTCTTCTCTATTTCTGATTT
The DNA here is from genome assembly GCA_032191745.1 of Picea mariana. Taxonomy (NCBI): domain Eukaryota; kingdom Viridiplantae; phylum Streptophyta; class Pinopsida; order Pinales; family Pinaceae; genus Picea; species Picea mariana. Next base: position 150,057 of record JASDQU010586505.1, on the reverse strand, counting down.
TTCAAGATTGCACAAGGCACGGGGAAAATAACATATGCAAATCTAAAAGAGTAGAAACCCAAAAATAAAAAAAAAATAAAAATTGAAATATTAACTTTGCAAAAATTTAAAAGGGCATATTCATGCTTTATACATATGGATTTGACTGAAATGGTCGCATATTGGGAAAACAAAAATCTTTTCTAGTGAAACAAAAGCTCTTCCCAATTGAAATGAGCACTTTGGACACAATGTAACAATCCTCTCAATCCAAAAATGTATGAAAATGGTAGAAACTAGATAAACAACAACATGACTTCACGATTTTGATCTACAATAGGAGTGGTTCTTCAAATGTGCTATGATACCATGTTCAAAAGCACACGTATTCCAACAGAGGAGTAACACCTTCAGTAACCACTCACACAAACAAATAAAATATCAACACACCGATGTTTTGACATGGTAAAACCCCTAAGAGGAAACATCGAAGGCCCCAACGAACATGGCCACTTGAAGCAATTTATTAATGCAAAAGAAAAATATCACTGAGATGTTTACAAGAGAGTTTCTCACAATCGATCATCAAAAAATGAACCTCCATGCTCTTTAAATAGAGATCACAGACCAATCAGGTGCTAAGCCACAAATCAATGTAGCCATTAATATTGAGGATAATATGAGCTATCGGGAACATATCATAACCGTTGGATTACTTAACTACAAATGCATACTAAAGAAACACACTTTTTACCTAATGACACATTATACCAAGTTGATCTTAAATAACTCGTAAGTGTTTAAATATTCTAACACTTCCAACTTGATTTCATGAATTTGTAGTTGAATCAAGAAAATATAGGAACAACCCAACTAAGAAAGGACATGCTTTAAATCCCTCTGATATTGCACAATCATGTATGAAATTCTCTATGACCAAATAATATTAGCATTCCATTCGAGTGATGGAATCTACAACGACAACATGTTGAGCTCCAATGCACCTGTGGTTATCGTGGTCATTCCAATGAGTTTTGATCATTGGCTATAGGAGAAGTCATCAAATAAATGGTCAAGCATGAGAATGACGAAAGAAACAAGGACCTAGATGTTATGGAGCCCGATGGAGCATTTTTCCAGGGGAACATATGGGATATGGTGATTATCTCAAGGCCATGGAATAACAATGGTGGTTTGGGAGGTTGTAATGGTGTCTCAGATGAAGATGTTTTTGAGGTTTCTTCCCACCTTGGCAATATTTCCAACCCTCTCCAATGAGGGTTTCATAGACATGGATAAGGAGGATTGGGGTGTCAATGGATATGGTTCCATGAAGGGGATAATATGGATAAGAGATAATAGTTTTAAGGTTGAGGCATGGGGAAATGAGGAGTGCTCCATTAAGATTGATGTGGATAAGCATGTGGAGGAACATGTGGAGTTGGAATGAAGGGTAGACCATGAAAGGCAAGAGTGTGAGTGTATCCATGGTGGAGAGATCTTCAAGAAAATGTGATGAAGACCCCCTACCTCATTAGGGTCCACTGACCTTTTGGTCTCTGGATCGATCTTCTTCTGAGCCAAAATGGCTCTTCGGGCTCCTGCTGGAACCCTTTGAATGAATCCACAAGTCCTCTTTCCCCTTTGTGCAGGTCCTGCAAAAACCCACGACTACTCTGCACGCTCTAGGCGCAAATTCAAAACAGTGTGAGCGATATCCCTTGGTCTAGAACCCACCTCCATGCGACCACCTCCCGTGACCATATGCTAAATCCATAGGGTGCTTTTCGCATTTCACGATTTCGGCGATCCTGATGTCGAGTATCTTGACTCTTCAATCCCCTAATGTCGAAATGGGGCTCAACGGTGATTAACCCTTGCCCAAATCTCAGTCCATGTGACTTCTTCCTCTATGACCACAACCCTACTCCAAAGACACGTTGCGTTTCGTGACTTCAGGGTTTTCAACGCAAAGTTCCCCAGCTCCTTGTCCTCGAAATTGCCAAAATGTCGAACCCTGAAAGGGCTAGCGAGTGACCTGACGTAACTTCATTGACTCTGAAACCCTGACCACTCCTTTGACTTCCACCGCAGATATCCTCTGACTGATATTGGGGACCCACCTTTCGGCATTTGATCTTCGTGATTTCGGGAGTTGCATTGACCATGCAACTCTACCTCTTGAGTCTCAAAACCCCAAAACCTGAAATGTCAAAGAAGGTTGACTCCTCCATCGCACCGAGCACACGCCACCTATTACCCACTAATTTCATATTTTCGGGACTCGAGAAAACAACCAACAATCGTTCCTCTTCCCTTATGATTTCTCAAATTCTGAAATTTCTCCTTTGACAAGATCGACGGCTGTGAGCCTACCTCTATCCAACGGCTTACATTCTTTTCGGGATTTCGTGAACTAGGAGTTTGAAATTCTCGACTCCAAAATCATAGCCCCCTCTATTTCCCAAATTCCAAAATCGCAAAATTTGCACACGAGATTAATGGCTCCTGTTGATTCCCATCCAACAGTCGCTATTCCTCCTGAGCTTATGAATGCTAAAAACACTTAGCCTTAAATTCCTCAGTAGTTGGTTGTATCTGGTGGCTCAAGGTATTTTGACACTTCTTCTTGGAAGTGCTCCACTGTCCAATTATACCCTTGTTAATCTCTTTCACGATTCAAGACTTGGAATGACCAAGAATTTTGGCCTGCACTCCAAAATTATGAACCCTGAATTCCTGAAATGATCTATCATCTCAACTGACCACGATCAACGGTTCACGTTGATTCTTGATATCAGGGTGGTGGGTTCATCCAAATCCTAACCACTTTACAACTCCACTAGATCCTATGGTCTTCGCGATTTCATGAGTTCTCCACAGAGAATTATGACCATTTGCATCTACTTCTCAAGAACTTCTGGCCAATCACTTGGCATCCTATTTCTACGCTTACGATTTCTTCCTGACTTGGAAGCTTTTTAGAGTTTCGAAGGCCTCGGCTTTCGACTTTTCCTCTTGTAAGACCAGTTCCTTTGGGTCTCGTCTGAGTTATAGAAACGCTTCCCCTCCTGAGCTTAATCAACTCAGAAACCTCAAAAGGTTTCTCGACCTTTTGCTCCTTTCTTTTGTTGCTCTGTACACAAAGGCACTATTCCTCCTAAGCTTCGGGACTTAGAATAAGTCCACCCTCACATGCTCCTTTTGCTGCTAATATTTCCTCAATCTCAGGTCCAAAGTATTTCTTGAAAAGAAATGCTTCGCGCCCTCTTGGTGCTCCTTTGCTCAATGCACACCTTGCAGAGCCTACAGAGTGTTCAGTAACTCTGGTTGTCTTCGAACTCGACAAAGAGTTCTTCTCGTGCACACTTGCACCAACTCAATGCCTACCTAGAAGAGCTTCTATAGAATCTCCAGATATTTTGTCTCTCCTCTCTATGCCTTCCCCTGCACAGCTCATCCTCTGT
>JASDQU010586505.1:110907-125081 GCA_032191745.1 Picea mariana | reverse complement strand
GGCTACAACCTCTGTTTTGCAAGCTGCAACTTGCTGAGAGCAGCAACTCTCTGTTTTCTCTAGCACCTACTAGAAGGAAGCACCAACTCCTTGGTTTCTCTAGCACCCACTAGAAGGAAGCACCAACTCCCTAAGTGTTCCAGCACCAACTGGATGGAAGCACCAACTTCCAGTCACACAGGCACCAACCTGTATAATAGAGAACAACTGTTCTCCCTTGCACAACCCTGCCACCCTGGTTTCTCTGGCTGCAACCAGATGGAAGCTATAACTCCCTGTGTTCAAGCACCCACTTGAACCTTTGAGGACAACAGTCCTCCCTAGAACCTTCTGACCACCCTGAAATATAAATATTTTCTACTAAAACTTATTACAATGATTCAATAGTTGTCATTGGCTTACCGGGCTTATCATTGTTCTACTATGCTACTTTGCTCTCTTGAATCAGTGTCTCTCTACCTACATCTTCTTTCTCTTTTTGATCTTCTGCTTTTCTCTACAAGTGCACCTCAACATTCTTTTACTGTCTCAGCTATGCATGTTTGTTCTTTGCTTCTGCTGCACTTTATGCTTTGCATGCCATGTCCTTTCTATGCACCATTCCTCTTCTGAACATTTCAGTTGCTGCACTCTAGCATCAACACATTCTCTCTATTCTGCATGTTCTCCTCATGTCGAGTCCTCTTCCTGATCATCATGGCAATTGCTCATCTTTTCTGGTGGTTATACCCATGCGTTCATCATCACTGGGTGTTATGCTAAGATTCCTTAGCTTGTCTAGCAGTCGAGACTCTTCATCTTCTCTATCATAGTCGAGCTCATCCTCTCTATTGTAGTTACAGGCTTCAATTTTGTTCCATCTATCAATCGCCTCTATCAACAGTCTTCATTCCACTGGTAGATGCCTTGAGACTCTTCAGCTCCTCTGGCAATCACATTGAGGCCTCTTTGATTTTTCTGTGTAGAAACAATCAGTGGTTTCTGGAAGTTACACTGTGAACCTCTTGAACCTTATTCCTTTGTCACCTTTCACCTTTCCTTTCACATGTGGCCTCAGAAGGTGACCACAACCTACACCAAAAGGTGTTTTTGCATTTTGGCATTTCACAATTTTGCATATCGCGAGTTCGAGAGGTTAGGGAACCCTGTTCCTTTGACTTTCCAGTCAACAAAATGACAATCTTTTGACACATGTCCTATGGACCCATCAATCCATATCTTATTGTGATTTCAAAAATTCATGGGCCTTTATCGTGTCTGATCAACGGTCCAGATCAATCCTTGATCCGACGGATAGGATTATTTCACGATTTCTCATTTTGCGACTTCAAAGGTTAAAGTTCCTTTGATCTTTGATTTCCCAATGTACGAAACTCCGAAATGGAGTCTTTGTTGATGTGCCTATTTCTGGATTTTGTAATTTCTCATTTCGCAACTTCGGGACTCCTGTGATGAAGAGTCTTAACTCTTGACTCCTCCAACTCCTGGTATCCAAAACCTTTGATTTCTTGGTCTGTGAAACTTTGAAGTGGAGTCTTTGTTGATGTGCCTGTTTCGGGATTTTGACATTTCGCATTTCGCAACTTCGGGACTCCTGTGATGAAGAGTCTCGACTCTTGACTCCTCCAACTCCCAGTATATAAAACCTTTGATTTCCCATTTTGTGAAACTTCGAAATGGAGTCTTTGTTGATGTGCCTGTTCCAGGATTTCGATGTTTCACATTTCCCAACTTTGGGACTCCTGTGATGAAGAGTCTCGACTCTTGACTCCTCCAACTCCTGGTATATGAAACTTCGAAATGGAGTTTACACTTCTGATCTTTCCATGCCAGCATAGTTGTTGATCTTCCTTACCTGCCTTTTTTCCATCAAATGAACAAGAACACTCTTTCACTCTTCTGGTATTCACGATCTTGCTCTGCTGCGTCTCCCCAAAATACTTCTAGTGCCCGCCTGGTAGATTGTACCTGTACTCAAGCCATCATCGCTATTGTACTTGCCATCAATGAAAAGCATACGCTACTTTTAAAACATGCCAACATCCTCCAAGGTGTTCAACAACCTTGAGGCTCCTCCTTGAGTCTGTGAATCTTTCTGGTGTGCACTCCTTGCATGTTCTTTCTGACTCCATAGAGCTCAGATGCATACTCCTTGCACTGGCTATAGAACTTCCAATGTTCTATTGTGCACTCCTTGCACAGCCTAAAGAACCCAGATAGAAACCAACAAACTCACAAACAAATAGTAAAATCTATCTATAACCTGTATCTACAACATACAAGTGACATTCAAATGCATAAACATACATAAACAATTCATGGGCATGAAAAACTACTCTTTGTATTAATCTCCAAATGTCTATACAAAATGTGTTTTTAAAAAAGTTGGACTGCTACAGAGTCTCATTTCTCTCCCTCGAGATCTCCCTACCTGAGAATTCTCCTATTCTCTCTCTCTAGTCTACTTCTTGAGAGACTCCTTACAAAATAGGGCTCTCTTGATCTTATCCTCATCCATTACCTATGTGCTATCGCTATCTCAGAGTGACTCCTACTCCTATGGCTACATTAAACAAAAGGAAGTCGCAGACCTGACTGATCTGGACTTAGCTGCCGGTAATCATTAAAGGAAACCTCAACCACTACCTGTACAAAGGCATGATCTAGTCTCTATTAGCCTTACAACATTAAATTCAAATTCAAATTTTGAAAAATGAGAGGGTTGCGCCTCTCCCTTTCATGAATGCACATTGGATGTGTTGGCTGGATGGCACTTATGCTGAGTTGGAGTGATGCTCCTGCATCATACTCCTCAGCTGGAAAAATCATGAGCTCCTGCTCATGAGCTCCTCTTCTCCAGTGTTGAAATCCACCTGGATCCCAATCTTTCCCTTGGAGCTATCCATCTGCTCCTCTGCTTCATTGTTGTTGTTGCTACTGCTGCCCTGCTGCTCTTGCAGGCTCCCTTATGCTCATCTTCTCATTGCTGGCAGTCTCTGTTGCTGAACTCAACATCAACCTTCTGATTTCTTCAATTACCTCGTCCAGCTGCTCCAGTGGCTGGCTCTTTGTATGCAGTCTTCTCTGCTGCACTTTTTTCTTCTCAATGGGTAGATCTACTCGATCTCCCCTGCTATCTTTATCTCTCTTTGTGACACTAAGTGGCCACTCTGCAACAAATTCCAGCTCTGCAGTCTCCTCACTGAACTACTACTCAGCTTCTTCCTGTGGCAGTTCTATTGCTGCCATTTCTCCTGTTGGCATACTTCCAGCTTCTGCCAGCTTCTCCCCAGGATGGTATTTTCCACTACCTGCTTCCAACTTATCCTGTTGGATGTGCAAACTTTGCACCACCACCCACCTTTCCAAGGCTTCCAATTCTTCACATAGGTCAGCAAAATCCATGTTGTCTGCTTCCTCTTCTTCTTCTTCTTCTGCAGCTTCCAGTACTACAGTGATTTCCTGTCCAGCTTCCTGGCTGAAAACTTTTGAGCCATTTTGTTGAATGCTCATCTTCTGCTTCTTGGGAAAACGCCAGTGTCTGCTCCATTTCTTCCTCCATGACAGTTTCTGCTGGCTGTCCTCCTACTGTTGCTGCATCCGCAACACATGCTCTGGCCTCAACTTGGGTACTTGGTAGGAACACCTCTATTCCTCCAATGATCAGAATTATCTTCTGATTCTCTCCTATCAGCACTCCTTTCCCACTCATTGCCTACTTAGCAATCTGAACTTTCACCACTACCCCCTTGGCATTACGTGAGACCTTCCACTGATCTCTTTCCATTACCCACCTGGCAACTTGAAAGTCCACTTCTCCCCACCTGGCAGTTTATGAGATCCTCTGTTAATCTCATACCATTGCCCACCTGGAAATATAAATTTCCATGGCTGTCCTCCTGACAATTTATGAGATCCTCCAATGATCTCATTTCACTACCCACCTGGAAATTTGAAAATTCATCCCTGCCCTCCTCGTAGTTTATGGGATATGAAACTAATCCCTCTTCCTCATCACTGAGGGTTTCTCCAACTTCTGGCTCACAGATGCAAACCAGCTCTGTGTCACTGAGGATTTCAGCATACCTTAGCCACTTCCTCAACTCTTGTTGTTGTTTCCTGGCCAACAACTTTTGAACATGCCATTTAGCTTTCCTATTCAAAGGCCATTCGTACCTCCAGTTTACTTTTTCCTCCTGTTGCATCTTCAATGTCAGTTGTTCCATTCTCACTCTTATATTAGAGAGTTCCTTGTCAATCTATGATTTACTCATCTAATGGTGGTCTCCTCTTCCACCACGCTCATGGCCTTCAGTAGCCATTTCCATATTTCACCTGCCCTCCTGGAAAGTGTATGGATCACTCTACGTCTAAGAGCATCTGCATGTCCTCCTACAGCTCGTCTGGCTATCCATCATTTGTTTCACACCTTGAAACAATCTCCATAGAGCATCATTACTCTGTCTCCTCCTTCACCTACTGTCTTCTTCACCTGAAGTCTATAGACAAAAATATCAGCTCTGATACCTCATGATGTAGACCCCCTACCTCAGCAGGGTCTACTGACCTCCCGGTCTCTGGATCGATCTTCTTCTGAGCTGAAATGGCTCTTTGGGCTCCTGCTGGAACCCTTTGAAAGAATCCACAAGTCCTCTTTCCCCTTTGCATAGGTCTTGCAAAAACCTAAGACTACTCTATGCGCTCTGGGCACAAACTCAAAATAGTGTGAGCGATAGCCCTTGGGCTAGGCCCCACCTCCATGCAACCACCTCTTATGACCATATGCTAAATCCATAGGGTGATTTTCGCATTTCATGATTTCGACGATCTTGATGTCAAGTCTCTTGACTCTTCAATCCCCGAATGTCGAAATGGGGCTCAACAGTGATTAACCCCTGCCCAAATATTGGTCCATGGGACTGCTTCCTCCTTGACCACAGCCCTACTCCAAAGACACATTGTGTTTCACAACTTCAGGGTTTTCAACGCAAAGTGCCCCGGCTCCTTGTCCTTGGAATTGTCGAAATGTCGAACCCCAAAAGCGCTAGCGAGTGACCTGACGTAAGTTCCTTAACTTCGGAACCCTGACCACTCCTTTGACTTCCACCGCACGTATCCTCTGACTGATACTAGGGACCCACCTTTCGACGTTTCTCTCTTCGTGATTTCGGGAGTTTTGTTGACCATGCAACTCTACCTCTTGAGTCCCGAAACCCGAAATGTCAAAGAAGGTTGACTCCTCCAACGCGTCGAGCACACGCCACCTATTACCCACTAATTTTATCTTTTTGGGACTTGAGCGAACAAACAACAAACGTTCCTTTTCCCTTATGATTTCCTAAATTCAAAAAGTTCTCCTTTGATAAGATCGACGACTGTGAGCCTACCTTGATCCAACGGCTTAAATTATTTTCGAGATTTCACGAACTGGGAGTTTGAAACTCTCGACTCCAAAATCACAGCCCCCTCTATTTCCCTAATTCTGAAATCGTGAAATATGCACACAAGATCAACGGCTCCCGTTGATTCCCATCCAACAGTCACTACTCCTCCTGAGCTTATGAATGCTAAAAGACACTTATCCTTAACTCCCTCGCTAGTTGGCTGGATCTGGTGGCTCACGGTATTTTGGCACTTCTTCCTAGAAGTGCTCCACTTTCCGATTCTACCCTTGTTAATCTCTTTCACAATACGGGACTTGGAGTGACCAAGAATTTTAGCCTGCACTCCAAAATTATGAACCCCAAATTCCCAAAATGATCTATCGGCTCAACTGATCACAATCAACGGTTCACGCTGATTCTTGATATCAGGGTGGTGGGTTCGTCCAACTCCTAACCACCTTACAAATCCACTAGATCCTATGGTCTTCGCGATTTCATGAGTTCTCCACAGAGAATTCTGACCGTCCGCATCTGCTTCTCAAGGACTTTTGGCCAATGACCTAGCATCCTCCTTCTGTTCTTACGATTTATTCCCGACTTTGAATCTTTTTAGAGTTTCGAAGGCCTCGGCTTTCGACTCTTCCTATTGCGAGCTCAGTTCCTTTAGGTCTCGTCTACGTTATAGAAATGCTTCCCCTTCTGAGCTTAGTCAACTCAAAAAACTTGAAAGGTTTCTCAACCTTCTGCTCCTTTCTTCTGTTTCTTTATGCGCAAAGGCACTATTCCTCCTGAGCTTCGGGACTTAGAATAAGTCCACCCTCACACACTCCTTGTGCTGCTGAGATTTCCTCAATCTCAGGTCCAAATTATTTCTTGAAAAGAAATGCTTCGCGCCCCTCCTTTGCTCAATGCACACCTTGCAGAGCCTATAGAGTGTTCAATAACTCTGGTTGTCTTTGAACTTGACAAAGAGTTCTTCTCATGCACACTTGCACCGACTCAATGCCTACCTGGTAGAGCTTCTATAGAATCTCTAGAGATTCTGTCTCTTCTCTCTGTTCCTTCTAGCTCGTCCTCGAAGGTGTTCAGCAACCTTGAGGCTCCTCCTTGAGTCTGTGAATCTTTCTGGTGTGCACTCCTTGCACTTTCTTTCTGACTCCGCAGAGCTCAAATGCGCACTCCTTGCGCTGGCTACAGAAATTCCAATGTTCTGTTGTGCACTCCTTGCATGGCCTAAAGAACCCAGATAGAAAAATATAAACTCACAAACATATAGTAAAATCTATCTATAACCTGTATCTACAACATACAAGTGACATTCAAATGCATAAACATACACAAACACTTCATGGCTAGGAAAAATTGCTCTTTGTATTAATCTCCAAATGTCTATACAAAATGTGTTTTTACAAAAACTGGACTGCTACAGAGTCTCAGTTCTCTCCCTCGAGATCTCTCTAGCTGATAATTCTCCTATTCTCTCTCTCCACTCTATTCCTTGAGAAACTCCTTATAAAAGAGGGCTCTCTTGAGATTATCCTAATCCACTGCCTCTATGCTATCGCTATATTAGAGCGACTCCTACTCCTACAGCTACATTACAAAAAAGGAAGTCATAGACCTAATGTATCTGGACTTAGATGTCGGTAACCATTAAATGAAACCTCAACCACTACCTATAAAAAGGCATGATCTGGTCTCTATCAACCTTACAACATTAATTTCAAATTCAAATTTTGAAAAATGAGAGGGTTGCGCCTCTCCCTTTCATGAATGTGCGCTAAATGTGTTGGTTGGCTGGCGCTTATGCTGAGTTGGAGCGATGCTCCTACATCAAAATGCAAGTAGGTGGAGGTCAAATAAATGGCAAGGTGAGAGAATGGTGGCATTTTTAACTGTTGGTAAAAAAAATCAATGGACATGGTGAGTGCATTCCCATGGATTCCTAAAGGAAATAGCAAAACTAAATACAAAAATGTTATTACAATGGAGTTGAAAATTTAACTACATGTAAATGGGAATATGATTGTAAGACCTGGTTAGGTATGCATACCCCTGGTAAATTATTGGTAAATTCTAGATGTGGACCTAGGTGATAAGGTGGACATGTTAGATTCTCACATACCCTGGTTATAAACCTTTATGGGGGTAAGATAATTACCCCAATTCAAGTTTTAAATGGAGAATGTTGGGTTAAACTTGACTCAGTGAAATAATCAATGAGTAGGTCAATGGTGGTGGTTTTCAAGCCCATAGCTTTGTTGGCTTGTGGTATTGTGTGCATGGATTACATGTAATGAATCCTTTAAATAGGCTTAGGATACTCCATTATAATGGGCCTAGAGGTGAGGGGTGAAGGCTCATTTGGTCATCTTGGTAGTATTTTGTAAAGGGAACAAATATATCTTTGGTTGGTTTTTCCCATGAGGGTAAATCATGTGACAATTATGTGTGCATGATCTATTTGTTTTTGTTGTTGTTGGTTTATTTTTTCTCTCACAAGATTTTCTTACTCCTAACATGGTCCCTATTATATCATACATTTCATTTTTTAGGTCTCTTACAAGTTGTCTCTCCCACCCCACTCCAAGATTCATCTAGTCTTTCATGTGCATACCAACCTACTAAAACTTGATGAAGAATGTTCCATTTTGCTTCAGCTAGAATAATATTGGATACCAAAGAGAATCAATTGCACCAAAAAATGATAAAGAAAGTATTGGTTTAGTGGAAATATATGCAACTAGAATATGCCATATGTGAACTGACAATAATTCTACAACAATTTCCTCACCTTCATCCTTGAGGGTGATTCTTGTTTCAAAGGGAGAGAAAATGTTAGGGTCCTACCCTAACCCCATTACTTAGAAAATTTATTAATGTATGAGACCACCTTCCTTGAATAAGACCCATTTAATAGTTAGTTATTAATAGTTGTTCATTGTAAAAAGGGTCATCTTTATTAATAAGTCCCAAATTAGTTATTTGGTCCTCATTATAAGTGGGCCCATATGTAGTTAATATTCTCTATCGATAGTTATATATTGATTATAAGGTTATGTAATGTTTTGTCAAGAATTTTTATTGTAGTTGGAGGTTTTCTCTGGGAGGTTTCTTCCTTGAAGAGGCAAGTGAACATATATCTATATCTTTTATTATCAAGAGAAAATTTTCAAGCTTTATCTATTTTCTCTTATGTTCTTGGTTTTGCACTACAATTTATGCGATTTATCTAAAGTTTTGTGGTTAAGTTCATTACACTTCAATTTCCTTCATTGCATGATTACCTCAGTAGTCACTGACTAGCGTGAATGGACATGATAGGAGGATGATGGCTAAAGGACTCAATTTTGGGTGCCTTGGCCCATTATCAATGCAAACCATGGAAAATACAAAAAAAGTTGTCATGGGAAACCTCATCTATAGGCATGCACTATACATGATATAAAATATTGGCATAGAGAGCTTGATTGACTTGGGTTCTTGAACTATATATATATATCAATGGAGTTGGATGGGCCACACTTGGGGTTGCAACAAATGAGAGAAATTCATTCTAGAACAAGTTCCCATGGATTGTAATTGGGGGATGCACTCATCTGACACACATATATCAGAAATGCCTCCATTGAGTGCACATCCACTAGACACAATTGAGCACATTGTTGAGTGCACTTGGGAACAACCATATGGACTTGAATGAATTTGAGAATAATAGTGTGGACTTGGAGAGTTTGGGTGTATTCATACAAATGAGGCCAAAGAATATGAGTTGGATAGATAGATTGAGATGGGTTATATGAATGTATTGAGACTAGTTGGATAGAAAAATAGGGAAGACTTACGGTGAACTAGGAAGACCCAAGACGATTTTGAATGACTTGACGAATGGGCAACATATAGGTCACCGAAGTAAATTGAGATGATGGATGGCACTTGGGTCCACCTTACAATGAAGGGGCTTGAAAGTGAAAGGAAAGCCTCATATAAGAAGTAGGACAACTCAAAGTGATACATAATCATGCAAGAAGTATCAAGAATCATTCACAAGAGTGTAAATAATTATGCGGTTATACCAAGTTCAAGATTGGGCACAATGGAAATAAATTCACTAGATAAGTGAGACAAAGAATAAGATATGACCTATAGGAAATAGGCCTACAATTGTTTCAAGGGTTGGATTTATATCTCTTGTTGGCACTTCTGCCTTATGTAATTGTAGTATGTAAATGAGATGGAGGTAGTTGGATACACTCCTATATTATAAATTATAACATTCTTCATATAATACATTTTAAGGCACCTTCCTTGGGTGCCTCCCTTACCTATGTATTATGGATTCTTTATGACTATTAGTTGTTACTATTTCTTTCATTTTTTTGTGTTGGCTAAGTGATAAGTATTTTTGGGATGTTTTAAATGCCACGGTTGGAGATGTGCCTACTGATGAATGAACTGGGTTGAGTAGGACTTGGTTGCAATCATATTTTGTAGCTTAAGTAAAAGTTGTGGGTGGAACTTAAGTGAAGTGGAATAGTATAGCTATAGTAAGCGTGGGATGTCCAAACCCTTGTGGTTAAGGCAAGACAGTGCTACACAACACAAGTGCTGAAATAAAATTGGAAGGAACTAAAGTTTGCAAATGAAAATTTGGATAGACTATAGGTATGTAATAGGTATTATCATAACATACTTTTTTATTGATATGTTTCTCTTCACCATTGTCACTACCATGATAGGTGGTATTAGAGCATAATTTTCTGTGCTTTTCACCATGATCACTAGCATGACAAGTGACTTCACATATGTTCAAGCATTATTCATAACAAAAGTATCATTCTTTGAGATGAGTTTAGCAAGTTACCATAGAGTAGCTTGAATATTGGAAAATGAAGACTTAGTTGCTTGGTGTAGCAAGTAGTCAATATAGTTTTTCCACATGAAACAATAAAGGTTATTGTTTTTTTAAGTAAATTTCAGTCTTGGGGAAACAAGATGAACCAAGAATTTGATGCTTGGGGTAGATTCATTGACCATTCCTATGTGTGACTTTGATGGAATAGAATAAGAGTCATGGAAGGCCAATATGGAATTCATGTCCATGGACTTGGAACATTAGGATCAAGAGATATATTCATTTTATCCAATGCATGTGGCAAAGATGTAGAAAACTAGTGCATGGGCTAAACCTTGGGATTAGAAGTTATAGAATTTGATAGACCAAGTAAAGACTCAAGAAATTCCTACAATGGGATCATTTTGGAATAAGTATGTTGAATATGACATCAACATTGCAAAGAAGCAGTCATAATTTCCTAAGTCTGAAGGTAAGGATGTTTCATGTTTCCTTTGTTTCCAAAATCATTTTTCAATGGATTTTTCTTTCAAGAGGAATTTGAAAGTCTTAGGATTATCCCAAGTGTAACATAATTCACAAAAAATGTTGGATGTTATAGGTGCCTTTATAGTAGGTTTGGGCAATTTCTTGGAAGGAAGTAAGGAACAACAATTTGCTAGGATGAATTGCATAGTCGATACTAACCATATCCCTTTTGTAGTTGTTGGAGGTGACCTTGGAAACCATCTACCATATTCCATTCATTGATCAAAGCCATAGGTAGCTTACTACCTAGGCATGTGAATTGGAACTTAAGGCACTCGTATAGGTGCCAATTTTAGTGAAAGGAAAGATAAGGGATGGGTGGTTTAATTAGAAGGATAAAAATTGCAATGTAAGTAGGCCATCCTCTTCTCCACATTGAGGATAGGTTGAGGTAGTTTGTTTTCCAAGACATAGGACAGTGGGAAAGGAGACATTAGTGCATGAGTTCCTTGGAAAAAAAAATTGAGCTGTAGGAGGCAACTTGACATCTTTGAGTAAGAGGTGAAGACCTTTCCTTGTGAAACAATGATGACAATTCCAAATCAATGGATGTTTGCTTGGAGAAGTAGGGTAATTTATTTCTAAGTGCATGGATGGAGAAAATGAAGGCATTGACCAAGAAAATGTGTGAATTCAATCTAGATTGTGCAAATAGGAAATTAGACCAAGTTGACAAGAAATAGTCTTTCTCACCTTTGTATATGGGGACTTAGAACGAGGCAGAGTGCTCCTTTGGAAGTTTGAGGATGATTTCCAAGATGACCTATACATCATAGGATTATTGTTTTAAGGTGAAAAAAGTATTGGTTTAGATATGCATATCTTACTCAAGAGGTATGAAAGTCTTTTGGTTGACTCATTTGACTTTGAGCATTTTGGACATATTGTTGGAGTGGTTGAGGGTAGTGGTTGTCATGGAAACTTTCCACTCTCTTATTGATTGTATATCTTAGTGAGATACCTTTACAGGGATTTGGAAGTGGAGCCTAAGACCACCAAGAAAATTTTCCAAGTTCAATGAAGAAGGTATAATTTTGGGCTACAAGAGGTGACTTGATAGTTGAAGGAAAAAGTGGTAAATTTTCTTGGTTCAATAGAGTTGTAAACATAGATTGAAGTGCAGAAAGAAGTGAATTTTTTGGATATGAAGAAGTGCATTATATTGAATTTTACTTGGGGACACTTAGGTTTCAATACTTATGAGGGTGTTCAATGTACAAAAGCATGGAAAAGTTGGTCAAAGTATTGATGAAGTAGTAGTTTTGGATGGTGCAACTCTTGGACATTCGGATAATCTTCTTAATTGAGATTGTATTGAAACAATGGTAAGAAGAAACAATAGTGATGGATTTAGACTAAAAATATAGTGGTAGGAAACAACAATAATAGAGACATCCAAGAGGCATTGTTGACAAAAGTTGGGCAAAGGAACTTGTCTAATGAAAGAAACTAGACAATGGGTAGTTGCATGGAAACTATTGCATGAAAAATCCAGACCAATTGGATCAAACAATTGTAGATGGATGCATGGATTTGGATAGAAAACCTAAGGACACAAAATTCTTTAGGATGTTGTTGTTGGTGATTGGGTGTAACCTGATATGAAAAAGATAATTGTAGATAATCAAAGAGGAATAACTCTAAAAGATAACAGGTGGTGTCTAAAGACATTGTTACAACACTTGAGCCCAAAGGATTGTAATTAGAACATCACAACGCATGGTGAACATATTCACATATGTTCACTTCACAATCTTGTACTCTTAATAATGACCCATCATGTTTTCTATATATATCTTCAATTTATAACCAAATTCCTTGAAATTAGGAAGATAGTGTTCACATACAAATGTCGGTCGTTATATTTGACTCCCTTAAATCCATGATGTCTAGTCATCTCAAAAAGGATGCTCGACCTGACCATTAATGCATCCAACACATATTGTATTTCTCAACTAATCGATACATCAACCAATTGCATTTGATTTCTAGTTGATTGTCCAACCAATAGGCTTGTCGACTACTCAACTAACTATTGTATATATTTGGTTGATCGCTCAACTACCTATTTCCATATGTCGGTCGACCTCCTAACCGATTCATCCTAACAGAAGTATGATGAACCATCATAACTTGAGGCTCCAACTCCCCCCCCACATCAGGACATGACTCTGGATATTTAGGAGGTGGAATTAAGTTAGAAGGACACCCCCCCCATAGTTTAATCTTCTTAAATCCCAAGCATCGAACAAATCTTGATAAATTTAGCTTCAAATATTGGTTTAGTAAATATATCATCGATCTGATCATTTTGTATGTAATAAAAAAAGGATATAACTTGATCTTGGAGCTCAACATGTTTAATATTATTGTGTGCAATATGATTTTAATCAACCTTAATTGCACTCTGATTGTCACAGTAGAGTGTTTTCAAGGTATGTATAGAAAATCCAAGTTCACCCAATATGTGGTGAATCCATACTGCCTTTGTACCTACATGAAATATTCCATGTTATTCTACTTTTGTATTTGTAAAGGAGACTACCTTATGTTTCTTTCATGGCCAAACCAATGGTCTGGTGCTGAAGTGAAATGCATAGTCAGAAGTGGAATTTCGATCATACCCACCTAGTTGGAATTAGTGAAGCTGACTAGTGAATCTGAAATTCAAAAATACTTGATACCAATATGAGTGGTACATTTGAGATACAGAACAATCCTTTTGACTGCTTTCTAGTGTCTTTCTCTCAGATCCTACATAAAACAAGAAACCACACGAACAACAGAGGAAATGCTAGGTAGACTCTAAGTAAGATAAATTATATTCTCAACGAGTTGTCTATAGAGGGTAGCATAAAATTTCCAAGTTTGACATGTTTTTCTCATCTTAACTATAGATTGAAAAGGACTAGCACATGGCTTACAATATGCCATCTTAAAATGTGTCAAAAGATCCATTACATATTTAGTTTAGAAAGTAAAAATCCATCAGATAGTGATAAGACTTGAAGACCCAAAAAATAATGTAGAAGACCAAGATCTGTCATGTCAAAGAAGTCAACAAGTTGTTTCTTCAATTTAAGAATATGATCACTTTTGTTTCCAATTATGACAAGGTAATCAACATATACAAAAATAATCAAGGTATTTCCATGAGTATGGAGTACATATATGTTGTGATCATATTCACAACATTTGAAACCAAGTCAAAGAAAGAAATTATCGATCTTAGCATACCAAGATCAGCGAGATTTATTCAAACCATAAAGAGAATTCTGAAATTGAAAAACCAGGTGAGAATCTGTCACAAAACTAGGAGGTTGTTCCAAGAAACTTTATTCAGATAGGTCACCGTGAAGAAAAGTACTCTTCACATCCATCTGATGTATCTTCCATCCAAATCAAGT
>JASDQU010586505.1:84766-96990 GCA_032191745.1 Picea mariana | reverse complement strand
GCTGAATTCGATTGAAGGAGACCCATTGAAAGGAGATAATTAAGGAATCACTCATCCATCAACATGAGGTACAAAGCAATAGCTTCATGATTTGTAGGAAATTGGATGAAGAACATGTTCACGAACCAATGACCCTATGTGTCTTTCACATGCACCATATGCAAGCAGTGAACGCAAAAGACCCTTTGAATAGAATCCAATAATGAAAACTGTTGACAAAGGAGAGGAAACCACTAATAAGGCTAATGGAATCCATAACACTGCATGAATCCAAATGTGTGAATATATTTATTACCCTCGAACACAAGGGAAACCCCCTAGTCAACAACCAATGAGGAGATGTCGACTGTCGGGTTCATGGTTACCAACCCATAATGAAAGTAGGACCAGGGTGCACGGTAGGACTACATCTTCATGTAACTCTGAGACACTCTAAGGGTATGCCCGACTTGAAAAGTAAATAATTCTAAGAAATGGATGGCACGGGCTTATAGAAATCCTTTGAACAATAGCATGAGACATATGGAGGACTCTGAAAACATAGACTTGATAATGAAACTTTGTGATGCAGGAAGAACCAATCAAACTCTCCATAGGGATTGGAAGAGTAAACTCTAAGTAATGAGCTCAGCTTCCTAAGGTCATGATAAACCCAAACTTTAGATGACAAGTAGACTCAAAATTTTGTGCTTTGTTCAAAGGAAACATGACTGCTACCAACATGAGATAATATTATTTTCTCGCCCGTCTTTTTTTGTTTTTTCATAGACAAATGAATGCTATGATACAAAGGAGGAAACGAGTGTCACATGTAAGAAAATAGTTCCAATAGTGGAACGTACCTATGATCAATGAAAGGAGGTGCATGCAGGACATGGACACTCGGGGGAATGTTTCCTCCTACAGTATAGGGTGTCAAGCTGCAAAGGATATAAACAAGGCTCTTCTTGGTTGGTGATGCAAATAGTTGAGGTAATAGGCTTATAAAGAGAAAGAGGGAATTGAAAATAAGCTGAATACTTCAAGAAAAAAAATGATATGCAATTACAACTTAACTCCAAAGAATGTCCTTTTTCATGAATTTAGTCCATTGGGCCCAAAAAAGTATAAAACAATATCCAGGAGAACTCTTCTAGCCACTAGTGACTAGAGTATTCATTTTTTGAAATTAGTCTACTTGGTCCGAAAAAGGGTTAAACTTACACCAAATAAACATCCTTTCAGATCCAATTAACGAGTGTGAAAGAGATAAGCTCACTTGGCAATCTTTTTTCATTTTTTGAGAGAGTCGGAAAAGATCTTAAACAAGACTTGGTGGGAGTTCCATAGGTATAGGTCAACATTCTTATGAGGAAGAATATGAGGCTCGAACACAAAGTCATATTGGAACGATAAGGAGCTCCTAGTCTTTATGGAATAATATATGCATGGGCACCATATGACACCGAGGTTCTAACTAGGGCACCCATGTTTGGTAAGTATCTACCATTCAATAACGACACTTCTAGTAGAAGTAAGGAGGCTTTGCCTCGCTAATAAATGGGTTCGTACCTAAGGCATATGGATCATAGTCATAGGATAATGAAAGAATGCAAGATGGATTAATGACCTATCCTATATGTTGGTCAAAGAAAATACCTGCCAAAGTCACGAACGGGTGAAATGGCACTAGAAATTGCAAAAATCCCTGGACAAAACTACCAAAACCAACTCCTTCCACTACACTATCAGTCCACTAGGATAAAAACTTAGCAAACAATATGTAAAGTGGGTAAAAAATTTCTATTAATATTAAAAAATAACCAACTTTACCATACCATTTCACATTTTTACCCAGATAGTGCCTTTTGGACCAATTTTCCCACGATCTTCAGGTGTCGATTGTGGGAGCTACAAGCGACGAAATTTACAATCGTCTGGACCAGGTAAGTACTCTTTCTCTCCTCTTCATTTCTAGTGGTTTAGAATTTCAAATTAGTCCCAATTGTTTGATATTTTTAAGGCAGAACTTAGGAATTAGGGTGTATGTAAGTTGTAGTTCATCGAGTTGTGTATATGGAGGCATGTACATGGGAAAGGAGAATCCTACCCACATATATGCATCCCTACATGCGAATGTTACCACAACAGCTCATGTACAAGTCTACAAATTGTTTTTTTTTTAAGGTTTTGACTCAAAAAATGGATTTATTCTTGTAGGATGGTACTTGAATGGAGAGAAAGAGAGCATGAGGAAGTTGATGTTGAAGTGGAAAGAGATCCAAGGGGCCAATTAGCACTAAAAATATGTGGGATTTACAATTTTTGGGCTCTCAAAGGAATGATGGCTCAAGTGAGGTTGCTCCAAATGCTGGTGAAATTTTGGGATCCGGATATAGAGGCCTTCAACCTCGATGGGAATCCATTGAGAATTGAAGTCGAGGATATCTATTTCCTTATAATATTTCCTCGTTGGGGTGAGGTGGTGAACCTCAAAAGCTGGGGAGATGGGAGTGGTATGAATGTAGAATATTACATTTCCACCCACTGTGTTGCAGGCATAGAAAAATTAGGGAGACAACTCCCCATCAGGGCGATCGAGAACCTAAGTTTGAAGATCATCGTTCTCATGATTACATGGATCATGGGGTCAGCCTCATTGCACCAAGAATCAAGGTTATTGATGTTCTATTCAGTGGAGTGCTTATGACCTGCACTTTATGATTGGTGCACCTCACTACTAGATAACATGAAGAGCCAGCTGACAGACTGCAAAAAATGTAGGAAGAGGAACTTCAAGTTTGCATCTATCTTGTGTAGTTTTTTCTTTAAGAGGGTTCCAAGATTGATCCCTAGAGTCGATATTGTTCCACATAGATTGCATGATCCATCCATGTCATGGTGGACCAAGGTGATGAGGCAGTTAGGAGGTGGTAGGGTTCCAACTCCCTATAATGACGAGTTCTTCTTCTAGTGGTGTCGGCATGTGATATCCATGGATGACTACCCTTATGCAGGGATCAACTATAGAGAAGATCCATGCATGCCATTGCCACCAGGATCTATCTATGGTGATATAGGTAAAGATATTTTTATATATTTCATTTTTTTTGTGTTTTTCAAAGAGAATAAAAAACACAAATATTTTTGGATGGTATCGAGTATTGACGATTACTTTGTTACACATATATTGGTTTGCAATGACTAGAAGGATTCAACGACATCACTGGAAGAACCAGGGAGATGAGCTAGTGGGAGGAGATGCAGATAGAGTGCTCGAAAATGTTCAGGGGAACCTATCTCGTTTGATGCACAAGATTCCTATGGTTCAAGTAGAGGATCTGCCAGAGGCTATGCAATGGCAGGTGGTGTCTATGCCCTGTGCATGGGTGTGACTCTTCTGGCATCTCGCAAATTCCATAGTATACTATCATGATACACATATGAGGCCACATGTGTAGATACCATTGTTATTCTATCGACCGACCATATATGTATTTTGAGGGTGTAAGCCCCATTTTGTGCTATGACACCATATTTTTGGAGAGATGAAATATACAAAAAATTGATCTTCGGATTTACTTATATATTAAAATGTGTACATTGATGAATGTGTTTTCTTTACTTTAGTTATGTGAAAAATTCCAATCTAAAATATAATTTTCATGTGCATCAGATACCTAATTAGAACTTCTAGGTATGTGATTATAAGTGGTAAAATAAAAATGTCATTCCAAAATTCGTACCCATAGAAATCGTCGAAGTATAGTAGGGTCTCGCACATGGTAACTGTCATTCAACTAACATACTACTAACTAGGAGTCCAAACGAACTTTTAAATACTGAACACCGTGTGAAATGGCATCGCATAAAATCTCTATAAAGACGTTATATTCAGCCACATTATTCATTGATGTCCCTAGACAAATTCCACCTAAAGACACTAGTTGACCCTCAGGTGAGTAAACAAACCAAGCGGCGGAATCCAAGTTCTGTGTATGATGAATGGCACCATCTGTGAATCCTAAGTAAATTGAATACTTTTTTGACACCTTCCAACCAAGGGAAAACTCGATAAACAAGTCGATCACACAAAGGAAAAGATATATACACTAAGATACACTAGTATACAAATAAGTATGCCCAAGATTAGGGCTCTAGCGTAATATATTTTCAAGTAGAGCCCATTTTTGGGCTCAACTAGCATATTCCCTTCATAATATTCCAATTCATAGGCCCATTTTTCTAAGACACATCGCACGATATAAGGACCGTGCCACATGGAGTTGAACTTGCCTGCCCCTAGCGATTATTTGGCTTGGTCATACAAGAGGACCAAGTCACCCTCATTGTACTACCGAGTATAGAAAGACTTATCATACTAGACCTTGACACATCATTTATTCACTTCAATAGCCATAGAGGCATCTCGACGCTACTCATCTAGACTCTCTAGGTGTATAAAACATTCTGCGAGATCAGAAGTGTTAGGTAGGAGCTTAACTACCAGTCTAAGGGAAGTGATTTCATATTCAATAGGAAGGATCGACTCCACATTGTGTACTAACTGAAAAGGTGAAAAACTAGTGGAAGTCTTAACCAAGGTTCGGTATTCCCAAAGCACAGGGTAAAGCATTAGATGCGAGTCAAATTTTCTTTAGTTGACATTTTTTTGAAAAATGGTCTTGAGAGATTTGTTCACGGCCTCTACTTGTCCATTTCCTGGGGATAGTAAGGGGAAGAATGACCATGTTTAAACCCCAGTTTTGATGCTAACTCTTTCATCATTTTGTTTTGAAAATGATTTCCATGATCAGTGAAAATATCCTTTGCGATTTCGAACCAGGCTATAATTTGATTGAACATGAAAAGTGATGCAGTCTTACCATTGGATTTTATTTTAGGTATAGACTCTACCATTTACTAAAGTACTCTACGACCATGATAATATGTTGATTCCCCCTGGCCGAAGTTGGGTTGCAGTCCATAAAATCCACCCCCCAATTGATGAAGGGAGCAACGATGATGACAAGGTGAAGAGGGTTTGGGTGCGAGTACATATTCTAAGTGAATGCCTGGTAAGGGTGACACTTCTTGACCACTTCGACAACTTATTTAAAAATAAACAACTAAAAATAACTAGCTCGCAATATGTTTTGGGTTTTCGCAAGCTCGAATAGATGACCACCACAAGCCCCACTATGACAATGATTAAGAATGGACTCAGCCTCCTCATGAGTCAAGCAACAATGCAAGATACTATATACACTTTGATGATAATTTAGTTTTTATCTTGATACTATATACATCGTCGATCATCAATCAAAATATTTTGATCCTCAGGTTTGATTTGAATTTGATTGTATCCTAAAAATCCATCCATTAAAGAAAAAAACTCGCTTCCCGCACACTCATCGAGAATTTGATCAATGAAATGTGTTGGGAAGTTGTCTTTAGGACAGGCCTTATTCATGTCTAGAAAATCCCTACACACACGGATGGTTCCTTATTTCTTATTCATGTGAATGGGATTGGATACCCATTCAATCAAGGGAACCAGGTAGATAAAACCAACATTAAGAAGTTTCTCCACCTATGCCTTAATAGCAGGGGCCTTCCTAGGATTAAGAGATCTAAGTCATTTTCGAATAGTTTTAGCATACGGGTAGGTTTTGATCTCATGTTCGACAATAAAAGGGTCAATTCCTAGAATCTCTTCATATGAACAAGAAAATACATCACAAAATTCTTTGAAGAGAATGGTGTAGATATGAACTTCTTCAGGTGAACAATCCACACCGATATATACATTTTCAATTTTACCAGGAATGCGAGAGATGTCGATTGTGATGGTAGGATAAATACTCGCCATGTTTGCTTCGGCATAAATGTCATGTGTATCTAGTGGAACCACGACATGACCAACTATCTCACTCAAGGTATATCTAAAATTGTCATGTTCGATCATAAGAAGCTCTGGGAAGAAGTAAGATCAATGATGCATATCATCCCATGGCCTATCAAGACCATTCATGGCCTCTAGGATCTCTTCATGCAAAGGTAAAGTATCATTGATGAAATCATGTGAGGAACATGATGAAGTGGCCCATACGGGATTGAGAACATGATCCTCCTCATCCGTATGCGAGGAGATAGGATCTGGGTCAACATAAGAGTCAAGAATATTCTGATACACTATCTCTGACACCGACACTGACATTTCCATTCCAATATGTGACTGACCTTCACAACAAATGGTCGGGGAAGGTAGGGTCCAAGGATCGTTAAAATACAATGTGCAGAAAGGAAAAAACCTCATTAATGAAGAATACCTAATGGACATGGCATAGATATGATGGATTAGTTCCACGAAATCAAAGGTACCCATAAGAGAGGAATACATTTTGACACCAATATCCTCAGTTTTGGCTGAGAATTGTTGATCACTAGGATTGAAGGTCCAACTGATGCATTGGGATTATCATGCGAAAAGGACATCTCATCAATAATCATGATTTTCCCTTCATGAGGAAAACATAAAGTATGAAAAATGGACGATACAACTGCAATCATAGCATAAGTACAATTACGCCCTAGTAATAAGTTATAGTCAAGGGGTGCATCAACCACCTCGACATCCATCTCCAATGTCTTTCCACCTAAATGGACCAGAAAGGTAGGAAGAATACCATGGGGATGGAAAGAACAACCATCAAATGCGATCAACATGGTTAGATATTGATAGAGGGTTGAAGAGCCAATGGATTTCCAATAGGTTAGGGACATCATGCATGTTGCAACACCTTCATCAATAAAAGTACGTTTGATGGTATACTTTTAGTAGAGCACATGGATTTGAAAGGCCACATGGTAAGGCAAGCGAGGTTTCACATCCATGACATCAAACTTGATAACCTTAGATCCACACGGGTCTAGACCTCCTAATGCAAATAAAAAGGAATTCCTTTGTGAAGGACATGTCTGGAGTACCTCCAAAGATGACATCACATAAGGGGTTTGACCCAGATATTTGACAATAGAGTAGTTTTGGACAACTCTAGCATTAAGGTTGTGGTTAGAGTGTTTTTGTACTCTTTTCAGAATATGAGGCAGAGGCTCTGGCTTTTCGATATGCCAAGGTGTTTCCAGAGGAGGGGGGACTCTAGACCTGGAAAATCCTATGAAGAATTGTAATTGTGAGACTGAGTGGATACATTAATCTGAGACTTGACCATATTTACGCATAGATGATCACCTTCATGCACCGGGGGGTTGTGATTCCCACTCGCTGCATTTTTAGCATTAGAGGAGCTCGAGGCCATGTGTTGACTATGTGAAAAAGGATTAGTTAGCATAGCAGGAGGTTGAGATAAGAGCCTCATGAAGTCCTTGAGTTTGGGGCATAAGTGGGTAAGGTGATCATCGATACAAAGATTGGAAGGAAAATTACCCTTCCACTTCTCTTTCTTTCCCTCACCAGCATTATTGTTCGATCTATCATTTTTAACGTTGTCCTTGGGTTTATTATTATTATTATTCCTCCCACCCTTATGATTGTTACCACATCCTTTCCTTTTATTCCCTCCTGGTTGTTGGTTACCATTCGGGTTGGTTGAGGATTGTATAGAATGCACATATGCTAACTGAGCGGGAGTGGAGGACACAGATGAAGCTTGTTGTAACACCCCGTTTCCCCATTCTGTAAAAAAACAACTATATTGACCAAGAACTATGGCAAACTCAAAGATGTGAATGTTTGACTTGACGGACCTTTGTATAAAAGGTCGATGAATGTAAATTATGTTATGAATATGTGTTGCATGACTGCTAAGAGGGGGATATGCTAAAAGAGACCATGATGGATAATGAGAGGTGGCGGAAGGGACCTGGAATGGTTGCATTAACTTCCACCGAGCCAGTACTATACTGTTTTATACTTGCTCACAAACCGAAGCATCTCTCTGATCCTGGAATGGATTTCTCCTCAGGTTGGTATGTGGGGAGGCTCCTCAAGAGTTAATGAGGGTATGGGGGTTAACCGCCCATCTGTAAAATCCCTCAGACCTGACCACGAAAGGAGGAATTCGTGCCACACGCAACCTTCCAGACAGAAATTTGCAAGAGAGGAAATTTGGCAAGAGGGAGAGCAACACGCTTGACGGGGATCGCAGAAGAGAACTGGAGAAAACCCTGGAAACACAAGGAGTTCTGACTACCAGGAGAAGGAGAGTAAATTTTGTCCTGGATTCTTTTCCTGCATTAGGAGAAGGAGAGTAACCTTCGTCCTTGATTTTTGTTGAGCTGGAAATAGGAGATTGAACCTCAAAGCATCGTGGTCTAGCTCGAGGGTGGCTAGTGGTAAATCTATTTGGAGTCATTGAGCCTACGGTTGGGTGGAAACGAGCACCCCTCTCAGCAGTTGCATCATGCCTGGTAGATTTGATAAGTGTTTTATACCTTGTATTTCAAACTGAATATCATGAATGCATGTTTGTGTTTATATGCCCATAATAATTTCTGTATAGAATGATTGCCTGGTGTTTTAAACTGGAAATAATGGATGCATGTGTATGCTTATATGTCATTGTTGGTTTCTGTACAAATGGTTAAGTCTGGGGCCAGAAGGGGTAGCTCTCTAAGGTCTCAGAGTCATGGGAGTTTGAAGCCCCGAGAATTTGAATTTCATGATTCAAGCTCAGAAGGGATAGCGAGCCCAATTATAGAAAGAGAGAATACCCTATCATTCCCTTGATGAACGGTCGAAATCCTTTCGGGAATGTTCCAGATCTGTCAAGACCGATGGATCTAGAGGAGGAGCACAAACATTAACACCTTGACCCTTTTAGCCTTTGCATGTAGCGATGGGATCCCGGACCGTAGATCCAAGGGTCTGATGAAGCCCTGTTAACCATCGATCTTAGCCTTTGTATAGGCAGGAGAGTAGCATTTCGTTGACTCATGACTTGAAGTGGTCAAGGGTAGGGTTGCATGAACCCACAATTCATGAGATCATGACGTGACCGTGACCATTGGATCCAAGGCACGGGAGAACCATTGGATCATAACCTTCGTGAGTATCGCCTATCAGGGGTTCAAAACTTGAGGGAGTTTCTTTTCGATTGTAGATGTTGCGAAGTACTGAGAGCCGAGGGATCGTGAAAACACGTGACCCGTCCGTAAGTGGGGACTGCATGGTTGACAGGTGGTGGAGCAACAAGCACCCAGAGAAGGTGGGAACAAGTGACAGGTGATGGACACATGTCACCTCGAAGGAGTAAACCCATTGTTGACTTATCGTATCTCAGGAACTCGCAAAGGAGGAGCATGAGGGCTCAACACTCCAACTCGTGAAGTCGCGAGATGCAAGTAGCACTAGTATTTATCCTAGGAATCAGGTAACCGATGGTGGACACATGTCACACTGGGAAAGAGTCAACCCACTATTTACTTATCATGGCTCGGGGTTTCGCAGGATGAACAAGCTGCACCTTGATTGCTAAGGCCGTGAAATGCTGAGAGCTGAGATCTCATGCGATGGGTGGTGGTGACACAGCTCGTGAGTAGAGTATAGCGGGGTTGACAGGTGGCATGTGCGCATCACTTTGGTAGAGTCCATGCAACATTTACCTCTCACACTTGGGGATTCGCAAAGGAGGAGCACGAGATCTCAACACCTCAACTGGCGAGGTTGCGAGTGGTGCTAGTGTTTGGCCTAGCATATGGTTACATGTAGCAGGTGCTAGTGAGGAGGGAGCCATACCCGTATAGCATATCGGGTATTAGTGTTTGGGGAAAGGGGAGTCGAGAGTCTTGATTCCCGAATCATGAGTTGCGAAAGGCACTTGTGCTAAGGCCATCTCATGGTCATTTAGAGGAGGATAAGGAAAGAGAGGATCTGCGTTAGGCCCCATAAAATTCTCGAGGATTCTGTTCCCCGAAGAAAAAGATGAAAAATCTAAGTTGTTGTAGTGGGTGTGTGACAAATTGGTATCAGAGCATGGTTACAACACTTGGCCTGCTTGGGCTAATGAACGAATTGCACAGAAACTCCATTTGAAGTACTCTTAAAAAGGAGTAACCCTCTATCTTAACCCCTTTTAGCAAAATCCGAAGTTAAGAATGAAAATTCCTATTGTGTGTATACATTTGAAGAAAATATATATATGAATTATGCACTGATTGTGAATGAATATAAAGTTGACTAACAATAAGTATTTTTCTTGCACAATAAGCGGGTGATCAACCATGGGAAACTATAGATGCATAGAATGGTGACGCACCACGAAGTGGGGGATGGCTCCCACAACAGAGACGAAGAGTCTGACGAAAGGAGAGCGGTAGAAACCCCTCCTGATCTAGCTGAGACTGTGAGAAGCCTCATGGTCAAACTACAGAGCTGCAAGGCCGACAACGAGAGGTTGATAAAAGAGAAAGAGAAGCAGACATAAATTAATGTAGTCTTCCTGTAGAGTTTATCTGACATACAAAGACAATTGCAGCATGAACCTGACACCATTCACGTGGACTGACGAAAGACAAAGAAAAGTCGAAGCCCACTTGAGACACGGAAGCTTGTTCCTTTAAGTGGCCACACTGGGAAGAGAACCTCAAGAAATATCCACCCCAGAGATAAGGGACAAGCATTGGAAAATTCCTCTAGAAAGGAAACTGGTGACTCAGAGGGATCTTCTAGTAGCAGAACTAGTTCTTATTCTCGAAGAAAATGGAAGAAGTGAAAGAATTCCAAAAGTCACAATCTCAAAGAATTCAATAAGGCTAAACCACCCTCTTTTGATGGTGAAATAAAGAAAGGGGAGGAAGTGGAGGCCTAGCTGCTTGGACTAAAGAAGTATTTTAGAGTCCACGACTTCTCAAAAAACTTGAAGGCCTGCATAGCCACTTTCAACTTGAATGGAAAGGCTTCCATTTAGTGGGAAGACCTTAAGAATGTAAAAGGGATTCATCGAGAGGACCTATCTTGGGAATGATTTGAGAAATAATTTAGAAAGAAGTATCTGTCGGAAAAGTATTTCGACGAAACTATGAACTCAAACTGGGGCAACGCACCATAATGGAATATGTCAGTAGATTCCTCGAATTGCTGAGGTACGTGTCCTATATAAAATAAGAGAAGGAAAAGGTGCAATGATTCATCAGTGGGCTACCTAAGGACTATCAGAACAGGATTGAGTTTGATGAGCCAAAGACCCTAGAAGACACTATCTAAAAGGCAAGATATTGTTACGAACAGCTGGGGCATCGGACAGAACCTCACAAAAACTGGAAGAAGAAGAATAGTTTGGGATTCCAGAAAAAAGGGGTTTAAATCCCCAAGATTTAAAAACTATAAGGACTCAAGGATGAGCTTCCCAACCCGAAGTGTACACCAGCAAAATTTCCCCTCCCAGAACGGAAATAAACCTTCTGGATATACCCTAGGAAAGATTGATAACCCAAAGAGAGAACCCTTGAAATGTTGGGGTTGTGGAGAAGAAGATCTACTGAGGGACTACCCGCACCAAAAAAATAACAGTCATAGAATTTACAACATACAAGAAGCTACCACCATCAATGACATGGCCAGGAGTATGCCACAAATTTATGTAGCCTTGGATAATACACAAGCTGACCACCAAGCTTCAATGTTGGAGATGGAAGGTATGATCACCAACCATCTAGTGTCTATTCTAATTGAACCTAGTTCAAATTTGAGTTATATATCTCCTAAGGCTATTGATAAGTGTAAATTACAGCCACATAAACACACCAAGCCATGGTTGGTATAGTTATCCACTGGCACCAAAAGAAAGGTAGCGGAGGTCATACCAGCTTGTCAATTCACTATGGGTGAATTCCCCACCCAAGAAACCCTTAACATACTACCCCTAGGATCATATGACCTATTGATTGGAATGGACTGGCTAGCCACATATAAATCCAGACTGGACTGTTACCATAAAACTTTAGAATGTTTAAGTGAAGAAGGGAGAAGGATAACCCTTTGAGGGATCCAAAAACCGGTCTCGGTGAGACGAATATCATCCATTCAAATGAGAAAGTATTGCAGAAAGGGATGTCTACTTTATGTGATATAGGTGTTGGAATCAGTTGAAGATGACAAACCAAGCCTCGAAGACCACCCCACACTAAGAGAATATAGAGATGTATTTTCGGAAGAGGTACCAGGTCCACCTCCGAGAAGGGACATTGACTTCTCGATAGAACTTGCACCGGGAGCGGTGCTA
>JASDQU010586505.1:70628-83733 GCA_032191745.1 Picea mariana | reverse complement strand
GTGGTTGACAGGTGGTGGAGCAACAAGCACCCAGAGAAAGGTGGGAATGGGTGACAGGTGATGGACACATGTCACCTAGAAGGAGTAAACTCATTGTTGACTTATCATATCTTGAGAACTCGCGAAGGAGAAGCATGAGGGCTCAACACTCCAACTCATGAAGTTGCGAGATGTGATTAGCACTATTATTTATCCTAGGAAGTGGGTAATCGATGGTGGACACATGTCACACTGGGAAAGAGTCAACCCACTGTTGACTTATCATGGCTCAGGGTTTCGTAGGATGAAGAAGTTTCACCTTGATTGCTAAGGCCGCAAAATGTCGAGAGCCCAGATCTCATGTCACGGGCTGTGGTGACACAGCTCATGAGCAGATTATAGAAGGGTTGACAAGTGGCGTGTGCACGTCGCTTTGGAAAAGTCCACGCAACATTGACCTCTCGCGTCTTGGGGATTCGCAAAGGAGGAGCACGAGAGCTCAACACCTCAACTGGCGAGGTTGTGAGTGGTGCTAGTGTTTAGCCTAGCCTACGATTACATGTAGCAGGCACTAGTGAGGAGGGAGCCATACCCATATAACATCTCGGGTATCGGTGTTTGGGGAAAGGGGAGTCGAGAGTCTTGATTCCCGACTCGCGAGTTGCGAAAGGCGCTTGTGCTAAGGCCAGCTCGTGGTCGTTTAGAGGAGGATAAGGAAAGAGAGGGTCTACGCTAGGCCCCATATAAGTCTCGAGTATTCTATTCCCTGAAGAAAAAGATGAAAAATCTAGTTTCTTGTAGTGGGTGTGTGACACTTGTCCTCCTATAGACTGGCTTAGAGACAACTCTTTCAACTAGTTCGTCACCAATTCTATAGACTTAACATTTGTGAATCCTATAATTCCATCGTCATGAGGCCCAAGATTTTGTCTAGGGTCGTAGTTTGACCTTGGTGTGTTAGGAAGAATTTCATATAACATCCCAGATTGAGCATATATAAGATCTAATTGTTGGGATTTAAAAATAGCTTCCTATTTAGATGTTACCCCATATGTAGAAACATCCTTCGAAATATAAGGAAATAAATACTTAAGAAACCATTCTAATAGGAACTCTAGAGGAATGTAGGCTTTGATCAACCTCTTCCATCTACACCACTCTTGTATGTGATCTGAGATATGGGTGGATTTTTTAAGAAACCATTCCAATAGGAACTCTAGAGGAATGTAGGCTTTGATCAACCTCTTCCATCTATGCCACTCTTGGATGTGATATGAGATTTGGGTGGATTTTTCCTGGTGGAGGGCTGACAAAAGTAATATGTTGAATCGTAACGAACTGACAACTGGAAGTGGTTGAGAAAGACTAGAACCATATAATTAAAACTCCTTTATGTTTCCCCTGGTATCTCTATGTACCCTTTTGCTGCAACCCCCGTGAGGGTGCATTGAAACAATATTAAAAAAATAGAATCATCGTTAAGGTAATTGGAAGAGAACCAAAGATGAAAAGTAGTGACATGATCACTGGGATCCTCTCCAGTATTTCCCTTGAATTTTAGAATATCTTAAGGAAGCTTGGTGGGGATGGGGTCCCATGACAGATCATGATGCATCAGGTCATTCATCAATCTTGATAAGTCTGGAAAATTAAGCTTGTCCAGAAAAAGGAGTCAGGGTTGTGGAATCTGACCCCAAGATCCCATGAAATATTGATGCTGGGGAATCACATCCCATCCAGGATTCTGGTATGCACCATGGCCCTGTCCGGGATTGTAAAACACCCCTCCGAATTGATTCATAAGGGGTTGGTTGGGAACCATTCTAGTAGGAATGTTATAGTGAGGGTTGTAAATATCTCTCCCAGTTGGAGTAGCTCTAGGTTGGGGGTTTCCCAAAGTATGAAACTGACCACCTCCAGGTGAAAATACGGAGGATAGAGGTGGATTTGGCATGCCAAATGTGTTGGTTAGAATCAGTGTGGAGGAGGAAGGTGTAAAGGATAGAACATAAGCAACAACTTGTCTACCCGGTTGATTACTCCATCCAGGAGAATTAAGACTAGGATTAGACCCAGCATGAAAAGGAGTTTGTCTTCCAACCGTAGGATTTGTTTAGGGAATATGAGTTCCACCAAACAATAGTGGAATATGCAGAGGATCCATGCCCCAAAATCCAATACTAGGATTTGCATTATTCGTTGGAATGGAAGATGAAAGTTGTGATGGCATATTCGTCACACCAAAAGAGAAAGGGTTAGAGACCGAAGGAATAGACTGAGTATTTTTCCTAGGTGTACCAAAAATAGACCCAAATAGGTGTAGCAACCCTAGGTTGGATAGGAGTGATGACGGGAACCTCCGACACTGCAATCGTAATGGTTGAAGGCGTAGAAGGAGTTCCATTAACTACAGTAGGTATGGGAGTTGAAGGAATCCCAGTATATTTCTGACTCGACTCAGTACTCATACTTGTATAATCACAAGTCTGGTAAGTAGGGGTGTGTGTACAAAGTTTGATAAATTTGTGTCTTTTAGAAGGAAAAGACTCAAGATGCAGTGGTAATTTCAACAAATGGTGAGAACTGCAAGGAAGTTGGTCTGGCTCCATGATGACTCAAGACTTGAGATATAAAAACAAATCCTAAGGCCAAATAACAATCAAAGATCACACCAAAATAAACAAAAAGGACAATATGCACACAAACAAAATATAGTGGCTGAAAAGGGGCCTCCCTCACTAGAGTAGGTATGCCTCACACAAGAGGGGCCTAAGATTCCCTTCAAAAGATTAGAGGTATTAGAATCAATTATAAGGGCCCTTGTGGGCTTAACAACGCAGTCGGTTAGATCCCCCCGGAGAAGTAATCCTCCATAAAGTTTGTGTATTGTCTGACCCTTATCTGAATTAGGGTACCTACAGAATAACCCCTGCAAGTAACCTATGTGGCTACCTACGTCAAACAACTAAAGCCACCACGATATAACCAATGTGTAGGAGAATAGTCGTAAGTCAGGTCCATTGTATGGGCAGGGTAACAAAGACCTAAATATTGAAATCACCTCCTCTCACAAAGGTAAAGATACTAGGAAGAACCCCAGATACGAATAGATCCCCATAAATATCTTTGATGCTAAGAAAGTATTAGAGGGATATCTCTGCAACCAACTTCACGTGACCTCGTTCTTAACTCCGGTGTGAGGAGAGCCTCCTAACGTCACCAATTGTACAATGGATTTCACCACTCCCTTAGTCAGACATACATTTTGAGTTTAATAGCCTTTGAGAAGTTTACTCACAAAATCCTATTCCAAGGCTCTATATCTTAAGCTACTTCATGTACCTTGAAAAATAAAATCGTTTCTAATCAATTTCAAACTAATCAGCGTTACTTTTAATGAATTTGTTTACTAAAAATATGTGGTCATGAAACTGATGATGTTTGTTGGGCCCGAGATATGATTGATTTTATGACGTTATTTAGATCCTTTTTGCCGAATGTGTATATGCGTTTTCATGTTTTCAAGAGGCTTTTTGAAGAATTTTGTGCCAAAACACTATGATCTACACCATTTATGCATAATTTGTGTTTTATGTCGATATTGAGTAGAATTCAGTATGATTTTATGTTTGCAAGAATCTAGTTCACGTTTTTTGGTGTTACAGGGCAAAATCGCATCATATTTCTACTTATGGTACTCCATTCGGCACTATTACAGGAAGATAACTTAAATATTAAATTGTGGGAGCATCAAGTGGAATATGAAAAATACGACACATGGGTTTTGTGTGTAATATTCCCAATTAGGTCCCATGGGGGTTGTTTCCTAAAATTCTAAATGGATTGAGAGCAGTTCGTGGTTTTCAATTTTGCATCCGGTACCCAGCCCGACACTCTATCTAACACCTCATCCTGCACAAAAACAGTGGACGATTTGACAGTTATGTTATTGGCGGCCAACGATGGACGAATTGGGAACGTGGTTTTTTGTCATGCTTACCCCCTCCATCTATCGAACTCTTGACAACTCAGTTTGGGTTGTTAAGCTGAGCGATTATTGGCTCGCTCTGTTTCAGCAGTTACGACACCATTAATGTAATCTGTTGTTTTTATAAGTGGTTCGACCCTCCAATGGTCAACCAATTGATTTGTAAAGCTTATAAATACCAGCATGGTGGTCATACAATAGCTAAGAAGTAGTGTGTTAGAGGCAAATACGATTTTGGCTCTGTTTTTCCATTTTTCGTTTTGCTAGACTGTGTAAAACCTGTGTTTTTAGTTTTAATGGTGAAATCGTTGTGCTGAAGTTTGTGGTGTGCCTTTGAAGAGTAACCACGACTGCTGTGGGGCACACCAGCATCTGGGTAACTAGATTATGAGTTTATTTTTGAATTAGATAGTGTAGATGCATTTTTATTTTATTTCCTGTACATGAAATGATATTTTACTTCTTTGTTATTTAATTTGTTGTTTGTGATTTAATTGGTTTAACTTAGTTTTTGCAGGTTAATATGAGGATTTTTGTTAGTATGCAATGAGTTATTAGTTAGTAGAAGCAAGCTTGCAGATTTAGACACTAACCCCATTTGTAGTTAGATGGTAGAATAGACTTTCTTCTTGCCAAAATAGAAGTTAAAACAGAGTTTTAGGACATAAATTTAATCCATGCTTTCTTTGATAGGGTTTTGGTGGATGGATAGTGATAGAGTTAGTTTTTATTTGCAAATTGCTTATTCAAATGCTATTTAGTCTTTGCTTATCTAGTTGTTAGCTAGTTTATTCATTCCATTACTTGTCATATGCTAGAATAGTGTTTAATTTATGTTTATGAGCATTTCCCATTTTGCAATTTGAATTGTTAAGATAGAGCTAGTTTAGTTTATGTTATGCAATTTCTTGCTTAGATTTAGGTTGCAATTTCAAGTTGTAGTTAATTATTGAGTTTAGTGTAGTATGAATTTGCATCATTAGTATAGAATGAAATTGAGTTTATTAGCATAGTCTCGTTATACTGTTGATGATTAATGCATGATAGTTTATTTCTTTCATAGATAGTTTTATTGTTGTTGTAGGATAGATAGTATTTGATTTGATAGATTAGATAGTAGCTTGCTTATCATAGGTTCGAGACTAGTTATTAATTTCTCTTGCTTTCAATTAAATAGATTTCCTTTTACGAATTAGAAATAGTTTTGAAGTTGGAATTAAGAGTATAGTCCACTTGCCTCTTAGGCTAGATAGTTGTTCAATGAGAAGTTTTAATTAGATTAATTGCAGTAGAAGTTATCTTAGAGTAGTTAGTTGTTTACTTTCTTTAATAGGTTAGCTAGTTGTTTTGATTACTTGTTTACCTTCTTTAATAGGTTAGTTAGTTGTTTTTCTTACTTGTTTACTTGCTTTAATAGAATATTTGTTGGCTTGTTTATTTATTTTCTTTCATAGGGTAGTTTCTCATTGAATTTAGGTTGGCAAGTTAAAGTAGTTTTCTTATGTTATTTGCTTATTGTTATGCTTAAATAGTTTTCTTTTGCTTATTGCTTATTTTTATGAACTAGTTTTCTTTAAATAGGGTTTTCACTTTTTTTTCTAGAACTATCCATTGATCCTTGGTCCAAAAGTATTTAAGTTACATAGTTTAAAGTTGCTTAGTAGGGTTTTCTCATTAGATATTTTTGCTTGAATAGATTAGCCTTAGATAGCCACTTCCTTAGTTAGACTATACTACTATCATCCCTTCTACCTTGGCATATATTTTCCTACAACTCTAAGTTTACTTACCCCAGGTTGACAATTTAATTGAGGGTTTTTAGTGTGTTTTTAGTGCATATAGAACACCCATCATTTTTGGCGCCATTGTCGGGGAGTTGTCTCAAGGTAGGAAATAGTTAGGAAATAGATCATTTCTAGACCTTAGCATTAGATTGGTGGTGGGGTAGCTTTAAGATGAGAGGTAAGAACCCGCCCATCTACTATTTCAGGCTCCCCCAAACCCAATAGTAGCTTTTCTTTTTCTTTTTGTTTTCTTTCATGAATAGACCTAGAGACCCAAAAGGTAGATACATTAAATCTAAATCAGACCTTTCAACCAAGGTTCCTTCTGACCTTTTTGGGGGAATGAACGTTCCACTCATAAACTCCCTAGACCGATACCAAAAAAAAGGAGTTAGCTCAACCCAAAGAGCTAAATTTGTCTATGAAGAGACTAAGACAGGGAGCACTAGAAAATAGAAAATTGAATCACCAATAATAGTGGGACAGGAAGCAAGACCACTCAAGCCTTCCACAGAACCAAACAATACAACCTTTGTTTTCTTACCACCATCAGGAGATACTAACCTTGTGGAAACCATTTTGTGTGAACCAAGTTTTATCAAATGGAAAGATGAACTCAAAAACTACTTTTAGCCTGAGGGAACTTTCTCAAATTCTAGCAATAGCTGGGATCTCTTCTTATCAAGAAGAACACATCTTGACAATAGCCAAGAACTTGAATACCTCTCTAGAAATATTAGAAGAATCAAGGTCCTATGAACTACAAAATGATTTTCCTTTCCAAAATGCGAAAGAAACTCAAAAATTATGGACTACACCCAGTGGAGAGAAATAATTAATACCTAAGATTGAGGAGTTCTCAACATCCATCTGATTAGATCCTTTATGTACTTTAGAAATCAATCATCTAGAAGAAGAGGATATGCATAGCATGATGAAGGAGAGCATAGAAATTATTGTTGATGAACATCAAGATTACATTGAAATTTGGTTTCAAGAGGTCATCAGGCCACAATACTATTCTTTTCTTCAACACCTTCTAATGTCCAAACAAGTAGGTAGGTTGGTTCTTCATATCTAGGTAATCATTGAGGTTACTTTTTCATATATGGATATGAGTATGTTTCTTATCTTGCTCTGCACATGGTTACATTGGAAGAGTTCTTACACTTGAATACAGATTTTCCCTTTCTTTTTAGGTAGGGTAGGATAGTAAATAAAAGCTGCATGTTGTCAGTTTAGCTTAAAGTCGAATGCAACCTCATTTTACATTTTATTTTAATAAAATAACTATGATATACATGTTCTAGTGAATTGATCTCATTGATCTCATTAGTCTTTAATATTTTAGATTTTGTTTTTTTTTCTTGAGACTTCTGTAGGTATTTATTTCACCAGGAGTAGACAATTTCAAGGAAATAGAAAAGAAGGATTATTCTTCGAAACATTGCTATACTTGAACCTTGTTGTCTGCTAAGCATCAAATGAATACTGAATTGTTGTAATTAGCCATATTTTTGCAAAAAAAATCATTTTCTTAAGACATTCTAAAAAGCAGTTGCTCTTGAAAATCTTCACCGCTATATAAGGAAGTGACACTGTAACCATCAAGCTTAGAGGTCTCTCGTGCATTTTTCCCAAGAAATGTGAGTAAGTGAATAAAGTATCTTTATTAAAGAGTAACAAGGAGGTCTGATTAGTGGCTAGTCAGGGAGACATCATAATAACAAAATAAGAAAGTGAGTTGAGCCTAGAGATACCTTTCTGTTCTTTCTCAATGGTACCATCCACTACACACCAAATAGATTTATTATATCATATCTTTAGATAGGCTAAATCCGCTTAAGTACCCCTTACATCATTACAATCACTAAGGAATATAATAGAAATTCATCCTCTAACATAAATACCATCCCAATTAAAAAAAGAAAGAAAATTTGTTTTTAGAGTTGTCCCCCCATCTTCTTACATAAAGAAATCTTATACTAAAATCTTAAAAAATGGATGGCCAGTCTCTAAGGGTGTAAGAGGCTAACCCGTCAGGATACTGAATAGGTCTGCTGGCAGTGGGTATTGGCCTGTGGTATGACTAGGTAAACCCGCCAGAGTACTAAACAAGCTTGCTGGCAGTGGGTCATTCTACCTAGCGAGGATGATAATCTAACATAAATTAAATAATAAATTTAAACTTGTCCTAATGTACGACATTACTTGTAGACAAAGCTGAATTGAAGTATGTATGATTAAGATAAGGTTAATGAACTCCATAAACTTTCCATTGGGAACTAGCTCTGAGAATATCTTGAAACTCTCTTGCCTACCTCTATATATAGGATCTATTATCCTATAGGTGGGACCATCTTCTAACCGTCTCATCAAACCAATTTGTGAAATTTATCTTTACACTTTACAAACTGTAAATATTCGGCTATTGAAAGAATTGACTGGTTTCCTATACTTTTGATTGTGAGGTGTCACAATAATTAGGTGTGGGGGAGGGGTTCATGAGTTGACAAATGATGCTTTCCTAAAGAAGTAAATCTTTGTAAAATTTTTGTATTATTTTCATGATACAGGTTATTACATCAGCAACCATTTTATTTTGAAGTGCTAAACTCCTGTGTGCTATAAATTGTTTTATATTTCCTTAACAAACCACTATGTTGGTTTATTTTTGTTACAGGCTGTTCATTGTAGGTTTTACATTACATGTTCTATCCAAGTGGATTGAGTGAGCATGGTGGAAAAATCACCAAAAATGGAACACTCTTAGCCTGCCTCAACTCCTATTCACTATGTTCATGGTCTCTGAGGAATCAATTGCCTCAACCACAAAGCTCCCAAGAGTTGGAGACCGCTGATTTAAACACAACCAGTTGCCAAGAGCAAGCTATAATAGGGTTTTCAAAACCAAATTTTAGAACATGTCTGGAACTAAGGGATACTCCAAGGAGTGGATAAAAGAGGAGCTAGTCAACCCTATCATAGTCATCACCAAATTGATTACATGTGAAGGTAGATATTCCATCTTTAAAGCCTGTCAATTTTGATTATTAGCTCACTTTCAGTTCAATAAGACATTGTAACTTTCCCTTTTACTTCTTAAAGAGTCTTGAGAAGATGTCTTCCCAAGTGAGGAAGGATGTAACCAATCCCCATAACAATCTATTTTACCATGACCTTATCAAACTACTTGTCTTAGCCAAGTTGGAAAAATAGGAGAAAATGTGGGATGAGTTCATTTACCAATTTGAAAAATCTCATCTTATAATCAATACTAGCAAGAAGACTCTTGATCTAGGGACTGTTACTCCACCCAAACCCTCATGCTCAAGCTATTCCTTTACCGGACCAAAAGTCCAAGAAACGTGTTGATACCCTTGCAGTCTCATCGGGAAAGAAGACCAAGAAGCCTATTGCTAACCCCCCTCTAAAAATAATAAAGACCAAGAAACCTATTGCTAATTCATGGAACGAGGATGTGCCATATATTCAATCTAGGGGGATTTTCCTGAGCTAAAAAAGCTAAGCATTGCCCATTTGCATAGCAAACCCATGAGAAGAAGAAGTAGGATTTCTGTCAAAATCCTGTCATACTATCTTTTTACAA
The DNA here is from genome assembly GCA_032191745.1 of Picea mariana. Classification (NCBI taxonomy): domain Eukaryota; kingdom Viridiplantae; phylum Streptophyta; class Pinopsida; order Pinales; family Pinaceae; genus Picea; species Picea mariana. The sequence continues at coordinate 74,372 of JASDQU010586505.1, read as the reverse complement.
AGTCTTGGGATATTATATCAACAGTTGTTTGTATTGGTATGCTAAATTATATACTGCTGACATCATTGTGTGTGTTATAATCACATGTGCGTTTTTATGTTTATTCTATAGAAGACTGCTTATACTTAACTACTCTTTGTGACAAATACAGAGAGATTACAACTGCTAAATACTTACTGTCATTTGTATTCCAAGCTTATGAAAAGGGGATCAGTTGTTTGAAATGTTACATATTAATGATAGGTAATAACAATTCTCCTATTCGCCATGCCTACTAGTACAAACCAAGCCTTTTGTTAGTATCTGTCAGCTATGTTAGTCACTAGTGATCAAATTTACTCTTTCATGTGATTGATAGGGTTATTAGGTCAAATTGTTATATTTTCAAAATAAAATTTGACATATCTTGGTTTTAAAATTGTCATTGGTATGTCTAGGTGTCAATAATACTCCCTCCACTCATCCAGGGTCGTAAATCTTCATCATGGTCATATCATCATTTCTTGTCATAAATTTTCAAATGATTGTCTTGGTCAAAGTTCTACTTCAAAATTGGTTTATGAATTAAGGAAGATGAATTTGACAAAAGTGAAAGAGGTTTTTGTCACTAACAAACCAATAAACAAAAAAATCCTTCATTTTATGCACAGGTGTTATTGCTTGAGAGAAATTCCCAAAATACAGTCGCTATAGGAGGGTTTATGCATATTTGGACAATTTGACTTCAAGTCAGTTTTTCAGAGGGTTGGAGAAGGCATTTGCAGTACTTGATGGTTCCATTGTATAGAAAACATTATAAAATTTCCATCCATACCTTTTTAAGCCCAAAACTCCTCTGGGAAGGCCTCCAAAATCCCTATCAAAGACCACACTGTGCTTCCACTAAGAGCACGTTGCGCTTCTGCAAGTTTTGAGTAACCAACTTCAAGCTGAGATTCAGAAAAAATGGGAAAGTAATTTTGAAACTGGGAGGTTGTTTGTGTTCATAACATACCAAAACACAATAACCTCTCTAAGTTTTTGGATATACTTTATGGTTTGGGATATATTTTATCATCTTAGAGGCCTATGCTTTCAAAAAATAAAATACTTTGTTTTCCTATTTTAGTCATAGTTTATTTTCGTGTTTTCCTAACCACTGGAAGTGAATTTTTTAAAACAAAGAGAGGTTTTTATCAAGGAAATATTAAAAAACAATAACCTCTCTCATTTTCTAAATATACGTTATGGTTGTGGATATATTCAATTCTCTTAGAGGCCTAGTTTTTCAATAAATAAAACACTATGTTTTTCCTATTTTAGTCATGTTTTCTTGGCATGTTTTCCTAACAACTGAAAGTGAATTTTTGAAAACCAAGAGAATATTTGTCAAGGAAATATTAAAAAACAAAAACCTCTCTCAATTTTTACACAGGTTTTACTGTATTGTAGTTACAGGTGTCACTTTGATACCTATTTTTCACAAGTTCGCCAGGCTAGAATTGTTGCGCTTATAGGAAGTCACTTTTGGAACTAATTTTCCAGAGGTAAAATTGTTGTTTTGAATGGTTTAAAGGATTAAGGGTATAATATACATCTCAAGTATTCCTCACATGTCATCAATAGCCTCCAAAAACTCCAAACCCTCCAGTTCAAACTTAGAGAGCATGAAACACTGAGTTGTCATTTATGCCATGATAACGTTGTCCTACAAGCCAAGATGAATTCTCTACATTGTTAGGTTGATGATATTACTGCCACCAATAATATTCTCTGGATGCAATTGAAACACCACAAAAATACAAAGTCGAAATCCCCTAGGCAAGAGAGAGAAGCTTCTAAAGCTAATCCATCCCCTGCTTCGCAAGTTTAGTCATAAAAGGCAATTTATTTTTGTTTGTAGTGGGACCTGCAAAATCTTAGGTGTGGGGGTAATGTTGGGCCCGATATATGATCGATTTTATGACGTTAATCAGATCATTTTTTCCGAATGTGTATATGCGTTTTCATGTTTTGAAGAAGCTTTTTGAAGAAATTTGCGCCAAAACGCTATGATCTACACCAGGTATGCATAACTCATGTTTTACGTCGATATTGTGTACAATTTAGTATGATTTTATGTTTCCAGGAATCTAATTCATGTTTTATGTCAATATTGAGTACAATTCAGTATGATTTTATGTTTCCAGGAATCTAATTCACATTTTTTGGTGTTACAGGGAAAAATCGCATCATATTTCTGCTTCCGGTACTCCATTCGGCATTATTACAGGCAGCTAACTTAAATCTTAAATTGTGGAAGCATGAAGTGGAATTAGAAAAATTCGACACATGGGTTTTGTGCGTAATATGCCCAATTCAGTCCTAGGTGAGTTGTTTCTTGAAATTCTAAATGGATTGAGAGCAGTTCATGGTTTGCATTTCTGCATCTGGTACCTGGTTCGACACTCTATCCAACACCTCATCCTGCACAAAAACGGTGGGCGATTTGGCGTTTATGATATTGGAAGCCAGCGATGGGTGAATCAGGAACGTGGGTTTTGCTCGTGCTTACCCCCTCCAACTATTGAACTCTTAACAACTCAGTTTGGGTTATTAAGCTGGACGATTATTGGCTCGCTCTGTTTCGGCAGTTAAGGCACCATTAATGTAATTTGTTGTTTTTAGAAGTGGTTTGACCCTCCAATGGTCAACCACTTGATCTGTAAAGCTTATAAATACCACCGTGGTTGTAATACAATAGCTAAGAAGTAGTGTGTTAGAGGAAAATACGATTTTGGCTCTGTTTTTTCATTTTCGTTTTGCCAGACCATGTAAAGCTTGTGTTTTTAGTTTTAATGGTGAAACCGTTGTGTTAAAGTTCATGGTGTGCCTTTGAAGAGTAACCAATACTGTTGGGGGGGGCACCAATAGTATGAGTAACTATCTTATGAGTTTATTTGTGAATTAGATAGTGTAGATGCATTTTTATTTTATTTCATGTACATGAAATGATATTTTACTCCTTTGTTATTTAATTTGTTGTTTGTGATTTAATTGATTTAACTTAGTTTTTGGAGGTTATTATGAGGAGTTTTGTTAGTATGCAATGAGTTATTAGTTAGTAGAAGCAAGCTTGCAGATTTAGACACTAACCCCATGTGTAGTTAGATGGTAGAATAGACTTTCTTCATGCTGAAATAGAAGCTAAAACAAAGTTTTAGGACATAAATTTAATTCATGCTTTCTTTGACAGGGTTTCGGTGGATGGATAGTGATAGTGTTAGTTTTTATTTTTAAATTGCTTATTCAAATTCTATTTAGTCTTTGTTTATCTAGTTGTTTGCTCGTTTATTCATTTCATTACTTGTCATATCCTAGAATAGTATTTAATTTATGTTTATGAGCATTTCCCTTTTTGCAATTTGAATTGTTAAGATAGAGCTAGTTTAGTTTATGTTATTCAATTTCTTGCTTACATTTAGGCTTCAATTTCAAGTTGTAGTTAATTATTGAGTTTATTGTAGTATGAATTTTCTTCATTAGTATAAAATGCAATTGAGTTTATTAGCATAGTCTTGTTATACTGTTGATGATTAATGCATGATAATTTCTTTCTTTCGTAGATAGTTTTATTGCTATTGTAGGATAGATAGTCTTTGCTTTGATAGATTAGATAGTAGCTTGCTTATCATGGGTTCAAGACTAGTTGTTAATTTCTCTTTCTTTCAATTAAATAGATTTCCTTTTATGAATTAGAAATAGTTTTGGAGTTGGAATTAAGAG